>ML257169.1:543-13727 GCA_005239495.1 Nicotiana undulata | reverse complement strand
TACTCATGCTGCATTTTCTTTCTTTTTCTGCACTTGACTGTGCAGGTATTGAGGTTGGTTCGTATGTTCGTCCGACAGCTGGTAGGTACTGATCGCGGCGTCGCTCCACACGGTGAGCTGTCTTCTTGGCGTTTTCCTTGCAGCACCTCTGGAGCCTTCTAGTCTCATTTTGCTCAGTCTTTTGTTCCAGACTGCGGCTTGTATATTTTGTATAGTATTTCTACTATTGTATCTATGTAGCCGCCCGTTGACATTGTGACACTAGTCCTGGCACACACTTGTTGTAGTTATGTTGGTAATTTAGGGTTGTATATATTGGTCCTAGCTGTGGCTCATCCTATTTCTACGGCCTTACCCCATATCGTTGATTATATTCCGCACTTTTATTGTTATAGTTGTACGTTGGCTTGCCTAACCTCGCCGTTAGGCGCCTTCACGACCTGGACCGGTTTTGGGTCGTGACAAATCAGATGAAGCCGAACAAGTCAAGCAAAGTCAGCGGGGATACGAACTAACCTTCCCCTTACAAAAGTCACGATCTTTCTTTGGATGCAGGCACTAGGGTTGCAAAATCCCTAAAATGTATTGTCCGCCCAGGGGACGAACATTGTTAAAAACACGATTCCCAAACCATTACACTTTCCGACGTTCACACATGCCTTTAGTGCTCCGCCGTCATAATGCTCTCAACAGTCACAATACCGCAATTTATTACCAGCTAAGAATTTCTATTGGTATTTTATTTCATTGCATAAGGCTACCTTTCTGCCTTCCGAGACTAAACGCTGTCTCCATCTGCATTCGCATTTGCATAAGGCTACCATTCTGCCTTCCAACCTGCATAAGGCTACCTTTCTGCCTTCCGAGACTAAACGTTGTCTCCATCTGCATCTGCATAAGGCTACCATTCTGCCTTCCAACCTGCATAAGGCTACCTTTCTGCCTTCCGAGACTAAACGTTGTCTCCATCTGCATCTGCATAAGGCTACCATTCTGCCTTCCAACCTGCATAAGGCTACCTTTCTGCCTTCCGAGACTAAACGATGTCTCCATCTGCATTCACATCTGCATAAGGCTACCATTCTGCCTCCCAACCTACATAAGGCTACCTTTCTGCCTCCCGAGACTAAGCTCTATCTCAATCTACATCCGCATAAGGCTACTATTCTTCCTTCCGAGGCTAAGCTCTGCCTCCTATTTACTTTTTCCTCAAACTAAATGCTATCTCAAGCACTGTTTATTTTGCTTTCTGCCCTTCAATACGCAAGACTAAGCTCTGTCTTGTCAAGCATCATACTACTACATTCTTCATGGCCTGAAATATCGCCAATTTATCCAAAGGCGTCATCGTTCGGAGGCACCATCTTCATAGCCCGGGAACACCATGTCATGGCCTGAGGATCTCTTTCAATTTTGCATTTCATTATTCAAAGGCGTCATGGTTCGGAGGCACCATCCTCATGGCCCGAGAACATCATTTCATGGCCTGCGAATCCTGCATCAAGCAATCCATGGCCCAGGACATCATGGTCTGAGGACGTCATCCCTAACCGTCCGAAGACAGCATTCATGGTCCGACGGGAATTTGCATCATGTTAAAATTACGCAATATATGCTTGTATTGTTTATTTGCAGGTAATCCGGCAAGCAAGGATCATCTTGGCAGGAGCGGTCCCGCTCTAGTTCTCCTAACCATCCCTGTAAGCCGTTTGTTCACCCAACCCCATACATTGCGTCCGTTCTTGTAAAACTTCATCGGTATACTTCGCCAATGGCTCCTGAACTACATACGGACTAATTCCTGTAAAGCTAGGGATATGTAGGCAGCTCAGAAACCAGGGTGCGGCCTAAATCTCTTTAAACCATTTCGCTCGGTCAAAATTGTCCATCATATGTTTACCCGATAACTCTTTCATCCTTCCTAGGTAAAAAGGGGCAGCTGTTGATACCCAATTTTTCCTCAAATCATTTTAAATTTTGCATATGTACCTTCAAAATCAGTTTTTATAATAATTGGTATTTTTCCATAATTTTTCAAATTTTTATTAATTTCTTTCCTAATTTATTCAGTACTTTATATTCAATAATTATTCATAAATTATATTATAAATAATTTCAAAACATTTCTTGGGTCAATTTATCATTTTTAATCCTATTAGGATTTAATTATTTTATAAATTAGCCAATTTGGCATTATTTGGCTATAATCACAACAATTTTGCAATTATACCCTAATTGTACATTTTATACCATTTTAATTCAATAATTAGTCATTANTCACAAATTAGCCAATTTGGCATTATTTGGCTATAATTACAACAATTTTACAATTATAACCTAATTATATATTTTATACCATTTTAATTCAATAGTTAGTCATTTTATATTAGTTAATTACCTTAATTTTACCTATTTAGCATTAATTTCATTTTGTGTAACTATTAACTATTTTTATTAACTATTTTTCTATTTAATTGGGTATTTAACAATTAGCCCCTTCCTATTTAAATTATAGCCCAATTAAATTCAATTTCAGCCTATTGAAACCAGCCCAAACCCCCCAACTAAATCCGTCCAATACCCAGGCCCAATCCACTAAAGATACCAGGTCTAGAATTGATTTAATCTTGGCCGTTGATCGATTTTGATCAACGGCCCGGATTCAACCTTCCTTAATTAAACCTAGGCCCCCCCGTCTCTCATTTTCACTCCCCTCACACTCATCTCTCTACTCTCTCTCTATCTCCAGGTTCTCTCTAGAACCTTCCCGTCTATTCATCTCCGATGGACACTGTCCACTGTGAGCACGTGATTTTTACCTATCGTATAATCCTACAAAATCTCACTAAATTAATTAGTTTTACGGATTTATGTTGAATTTTAATGCTATTTGCGAATTTATTTTTACATTGCGTAGCCATAGTCCGTCATTTAAATCCATAAATAATTTAAATTGGCTTGATTAAGCACGTAACCTTAGTTATCATCTAAATAAATATAATTATTTGACATAAAGTCGATTAATATTTAATTATTTCTTTCTAACAAAATTGTGAAATTTGTCCTTTAAATGTTTAGGAGTACTAAATTAATTGTTTTACCCTTAATTAATTTATTAATTAATCTATAATTAGACGAATTAAGTTAGAATTAATTACTACGCTTTTCTATTAAGTGTTGATATAATTAGAGTTAATTAATTAGATTAAATAGGAAAATTAAGCCTAAAATCGGACCTGGGCCAAGCAATACCCAGGCCCAATCCCTTCTCTACACACAAAGCTACCCAGGCCCAATCTGGTTAAACCCGGCCAGCCCCAGCCTTACCCAAACGACGTTGTTTAGTATAAGTGACAAATCCTAGCCGTTGATCGAGATAGATCCAACGGCTGGGAACCCCACACCCCTCGACTATATAACGGTTTCACAAGCCCCCTACCCCCCATTAACTAAAGTCTAATACCCCCTCTTCCCAACTCATCTCTCACCCCCTCTAGAGACTGACCACCGGACCACCGTAGTTCCACCCCTCCTCCGTCGTGCTCTGTCGGCTGGAAATCGCCTCCGGCGGCGGAGCTTCACCAATCAACCCCAATTTTTAACCAGGTAATCCCCATCGTCTCCTTAATCACCTCCCGTTTCTAGTTTCCCCAAAAACCCAGTCGATTTGCTTCGATTTCAGATCTGAAATCTTGAAACCCTAAAAAGTCCACAACCGGCCGATTTGGAGGAAATCAATGGCTCATACCTTCATGAGTCAATTGCTCTTGACTAGAGCAATTGATTCATGAGGGTTTGAATCGTTTTCAAACCCTGCCGGAGTCCGGCCAAAGTCCGGTGACTTTGATTTTTTCCGGCCAAAACCTTTCAACGAGGTATCTTTTTCTCTTCTTTACTTTTTTTTTACAAAATATCGAGGTAGGAACTAGGTTAGATTATGTTTTCGTTAACTTTTTGTCTATATTGTACTACGTTGTTACAACCATTCTTAGTCGATTCATTTCATCCCAATAATACTGTCTAGATCTCTTAGTTATCCGAATATTTGTTCAGGACTGAATTTCTCTTTACTAATTAAAGCAAGATGTTTATTCTGTCCCGGATTACGTAATTAGAGCAGAGTCGCATTATGAAATGAATTATTTCTGTGTTCTCTAATTGATACGTCTCTGTTTTCTTCCATGATTCTCGTTAATATGTTGTTGCTCTCGTTAGTTATTTGCTTGTTTTGCCCGATTAGTTAAATGTTGAATACATATGTTGATGATGTAATAACCATTTTATGTCCAGTCAATTAGATTAGGTTCCACCTTACCTGTGTACATACTGCCTTTTAATTTGATATTGATGCCCTGGATTCAAATTTAGATTAGGATTCTCCTTGTTCCCTAAAGCTGATTGTTAGCCATGACCTTTAACTTACTGTTTGTAGATCTTGACTAAGTCCAATTATCTGTTCAAATGCTATTTTTGTTCTGTTTGGATCCTATTACTTGGCTTCCACCCCAACTCCAAATGTGTATATGTCAGGTGTATCCAAAATGGTGATTAATTAAGTCAACTAACCTAAAATTTGACTTGGTTAGCTGCTGATTTTAATCCAACCTTAGTCAGTCACCTAAGCATTAATTGACCAAATAATCTTGAACTGATTAAGAATTGATTATGCTTGATACTTGAAGCAAGTTAGCTGATCTGTGACTTCACTTAAGTTAAGATAATTAACTATATTTGCTAGAAAATCTTAATAAAATTGTTTATGGAAATTAACTTAACTAGCTATTGATTTTCAGAATAGGTCTTTTAATCAACTAAGTTTCAATTGATTAATTAAGTTGATCCAAGTAACCTAAGCTTAAAAAATCAAGATTAGTCCTAATTAAGCCAATTAAACTAAGATCTAGCTAATAACACCCATCAGCCCCAATTAGACATCTTGTCTAATATAATCAACCTAGTTTATCAACTTCCTAAAATATTGAGCTAAGTCCTAAAAATTTGTCCAAAGATAACTAGTTTAGGATTAATTAACTTAAACAAATCAGTTAACCTGGGCTTAATAATTAGTTAAGTTCTTGATTTTAGGTGAGTTAACTTAACTAAATCAGTTAACTTAATTTAAGGAGTTAAATTGATTGACCTACTTCAATTAATTAACTTATACATAGATAATTAGTATGAAAACTAACTTTAGGAATTTAATCAATTAACCTTTAAATTAGTTAACCTAACCTTAGTTAAGAACAACTAGTAGTCACCTAAAGGACATAACTAGTGTTAGTTAACGAAAGTTAAGTAATAACCCAAGTGAGTAACCTTGATTACCCAATGGTAAATTCAGGGACTCCAAATGGTACAATAGGTAATGTAGACTTAGGGAATCAGAATTTTAAGGGTAAAAAGGTCTTTAATAGGTAAGAATAATCTAGAATAGGGGCAACTGTCTAAAAAGATAAGGTTGACAACTGCCCTATGTACTATTTAAAGCTTTTTGAATTGAGAATATTCTAAAAGATACCCCATCCCCACATATCTTATAAATAGACCCCTCCCTTCATTTTGAGAGATGATCTTTTTTGGACCTTCTGAAAAGCTCTCTGCTAGCTGCTGAAATACATAATATTTCTCATTCAAAAACAAAAGGGTTTTTAAAAAAAAAAACAGATTATTAGAAAAGAAAGAAATCTGATTTCTCTTTTGGGAAAACAAGTTTACAAGTAGAAGAATTAGTTCTCAATTCTTTTTCTCTTCTCTTTTGCACTCTGATTTCTGGAGGTTCTTTCTAGTGTTCACACTCTGAATTCTGGGTTTATTGTTGTTGGGTTTTCTCTGGTTTTCCTGCTGGTTGTTGCTGAAATTCTTTTTTTCTTGTTGATTACTGCCTATGCTTGACCTTTATTTGGTAAAGTTTTCTACTGTTCTACTCTTAAAGAAGGTATGTATCCACTCATCTGTTTTCAATGAAATGTTAGACTGAATCTTCATTCTCTGTTCATTGTAAGTTGTCTGTTTTGATATCTGAAGCTCTTTTCCTCTGTTCTATATAATGTGACTATGTAGATGTTGTGATGAATGCATGAGGGTGATAAATATAGTCTTGTTGTTGGTATTTCTTTGCTGTATATTTTGTTTATTTTAGATTATAGGCATAATGTAGTTGTACCTGTAATTCTACCTCCTAAAAAACTGCACCATGGTGTAGAATCTGACCTTTTCTATGGTCAGGTTCTCTCTGTAAGTATGCAGAAAAATATGCTTTCAATCGAGTCTCTTTGTCTAATAAGGAGATTAAACAAAGCAAGTCCCTAGATAGGTTAGTATTAGCACTAGGGCAAATGAATTTGACCTTCCAATGGTCAAATTTACCCTATAACAGTGCACAAAGCAGTAGTATAGATGGATGAAATTCACCCTTTAAAGGGTATAAAGCATGATTGAATAAGGCATAGAGTTGAGGAGTCAGAACTCTTGAATAGTCTGATTCATCCTCTAAGATGCCTAAGAAATCAAAATCATAATACAAGTGTGAATCAAATGTTACCAAAAAATGACTGTTAGGGAATTGAATCTGATCCTTATCATGGTCAGATTCATCTTATAACAATGTATAAATGGTTACAGAATAGGCGGATTGTTATTACAAAAGGTATTAAGACAGAAATCTAGGCCCATAAATAGTTAGGTTCATATCTTAAGAAATGCCTAAGAATGGTGAAGTTACTACATGAATTAAGGCCATAATCTGTTAAATGTTTAAAGTTCTGATGGGTTTGCATCCTTGGAGTTGAATCCGACCTCTTTTATGGTCGAGATTCATTCCAAGAGAAATGCATAAAATAGGTTCTGTCCTTTAGAATCGAAAATTATAGCATGATTAGGATCAAATCTGACCCAATAATGGTCATGTTTTATCTAACAACATGCCTGGAATGTATTTGTTAAATCAGCTGTCTTATGATCAAGAAATACAGAATCCAAAGCCCTCTGAAGGTTGGCTCGTACGGGAGCAGTTCTGCCCTCTTATTTATTTTGTACTATTAAATTCATTTTTAGGAAATTGTATTTCATAGGAAAATGAGAATGTAATATTATAAATTTTTTGTAGTTGTAAGTATGGACTGGATACTGTAAACTATTATTTCAGTTTCTTCTTTTTCTTACACTTCTCGCTAAAAATCTAGAATTGGGCCCATTTGGATGAAGCAGCCCGTTAGGGCTTTAATCAAGTTTAGCTCCCTAGGCTATTGGGCCATAAGGGAGTATATAGGCCTAAAATTAGAGTTATTTGCTCTAAAAGGTATTTTAATGGCAGTAGGAAATTTAATCAAAAACAGAAATTTGTAGCTTAATTGGTTTATACGAAATTTCTCTGCAAATATCTACTAGAATTTTGAAAACATGTTGTTTCAGATTCCTTAATTTTCGATACAAATGGAATTTGTGATCCAAAATGTTGTAGTTTATTTCGCGTTCTTTAGGTTTCTGAAATGGTGTATGAACACTTCTCCCTTAAAGATCCATATAAATCTTGGCTTTAGATCTGTTTAAAATGGACAAAGATTGCTATATATGAATTGGTAAGATCCATTTGTACCACGCTCTCTCTCTCTAAAATTTTGTTTCAAGGTTTCCCAAATAGGAACGAGATCATTGATCAAAAGAGATCCTGCATATTTGTATAGGCGGGTACAAATATGTCCCCATGAATGATGTGTATTATTTTAGCCTATTCCTATTTTTTTGTTAAACTGAAATATGGATTGTTTGAGTCTTGGAGAAACCCTGTTTGCTGACCTATCTTGAAGTAGTTAAATTAATCAAAAGTTTCTTTCTTATTGCAAAATTAGTCACAATTAGGATTGGCCAAAGAGTTAAATAAAAATTTGGCTAAAATATGGCCATAGCCCAAAAATCTTGTCCTTTAGGTTAGCAAGTTTAACTTTGGACAAATCTTCACATACCTTCTAAATAGAATCATGCCCGTTAGAATGAAATTTGATAAAGAGTTAAGCGTTACTCCAAAACTACCATAACCTACACTCGGGAGTGGCAACTCATGCCCCCGACCTTCAACTCTAAACAATTAATAAAAACGTACATAGCAACCGCGGGTGCATTTCATGTGACGTTGTTGCCGTGTGCTCAAAAATAACAAGTGCACGCCATCGTGACTTGTTCAAGATGAATCCATAAACGCCCTAATTGATCTTAAAAAACTAAAACGCTCCTTCAAAATTAGAAAACATAAGGAATAATCGAATATTGCTTCAAATAGGCACTATAAACTGTCATGACCAATAGTCTTGATAACGTAAGCTACACTTGGGTTCAACAACTCATGTCCCCATCTTCAAACTTCAAATCATAATAAAATCACGTGTTGCGGTTACGGGTGCATTTCATGTGGCGTAATTGTAATACGTTCAAAAGCATAACAAGTGCACGTTCTCGTGACTTGTTTTCAAGATAAATCCATACTTATCAAAAGCGGCTAAATTTCAAAGAGTTTTTAAATATACAATAGGCTAGAACACGTAAATAATCAGATGATTTAGGCCAAATAATAATAGTTAAGCGACCGTGCTAGAACCACGGAACTCGGGAATGCCTAACACCTTCTCCCGGATTAACAGAATTCCTTACTCGGATTTCTGGTCGCAGACAAATTAAAACAGAGTCAAATTCCTCGGTTTGGGATTTTCAAAACAAAATGGTGTCCCGGAGCATCGTTGAAAATCCGGGTGGCGACTCTGAAATAATAAATGAATCCCAAATCCGAATAATGTCACTTTAATTGGAAAAACTCCCTTATTAACCCTTCATTAACCCGGGGGTAGTGAAAAAAGAGGTGTGACAGCTCTGCGACTCTGCTGGGGTAGAAAACCAGAATCTCTGGTTCAGGGTTCAAGAAGTCGAGCTTATATAATTGTTATATTTTGGCTTTCATTATCTGATTTTACTTATTTAAACCTGATGTGTTAATTGCCGCATTTACCGCGTTGATATTATTTGAACTGCGTATAAAACTGTGCCGAAACCCTTCTTCTCTATGAGTCTTCTAAATCATCTAGGAAGTGTGCACTTCGTGTGACTTTTTTTCTGTTAGAGTCATCCAAATTTTAGAACAAGGTACGGACAAGTTGCAAAGCCGGTGAAGCTTCTGTATTTTCGGTACGCTGCCCCGACCTCGGCTCGAGCTGTCTGTTCGGGTAAGCCTTGTCTAGAACAAAACCCCAGGGTATAAACCTATTATAACATAGCCTCATGTCGGATCCCTAGTAGGAACGTTTATTCGCATCATGTGCATTTGACTTAGGGGACTCAACACAAGGGTTGGGTCCGTCTAGGACAGCTGAACCCAAAATGAAAGAATATCCTGATGCATCCTACTTGCTATGTGTACAATATTGTGTTATGCTTCGTTTGTTGACCGGCTAAAAAAAAGAAAAAAAAAGAGATAATAGAAAAACCAAGAGAGGAATAGAATAGGAGATTTAGTCGATTTTGAAAAACCCGATATTCGAGATCATCCCGAAACGCTGTCAAAATTTCTGAAAATAGTATTTCAAAATAAAGTAAGTCGGTGCCTACTTTTCAAAATTCTGTCGGGATTTCCCGAACTACGCATTGTTTGATTCTCACCGGATGTGAGATACGTAGGCAACCTTCATCGGGTCCAACCTTATTTTCACAACCAAGATAGAAAAATACGGTCGCAAAATTAGGTGATGTTGTTCTTTCCTAAATAGCCAATTGTCCGAACAGGACGCCGGAAGGCTGTTTTGGCAAAAAATAGTCACTTATAGTCTTTTCGAAAAAATTTGGCCCAATTAGCGTGCACAACCCTAAAAGCTTCCTAGCCGAAGTATTGAGGGGTCGTATTCGCAAAGACGGTCCATTTCTTTTTTATTACAAAACTTTTGCAAAAATGACACTTTTTCGCATTCAGTCAAAACCTTGTATGACTTTGTTTTCTTAGTCAAAACATTTAAACAAATGTTCATGATGAATACAGTTGAAAACACTCCTTTTAGGGTTGTCGAGGAAATTCCCGTGGGACTCCATATGTGGTGGAGCGACCTGGGGGAGGTTAGTAGAAAGTCTGCCGTAAAAGCTCTGGGCGGACTTACTGGTCTTCTAAAAATCAGGCCAAGGTTGGATATCGTTGAAGATTTAGTGTCATTTTGGGACCCCTCCCACAACGTGTTCCACTTTTCAGACTTTGAGTTGACGCCCACGCTAGAGGAAATAGCGAGGTATGCTGGTCTCGGTGATAATCTTAGAAGTCGATATCCGGTGGCACCCAGGGCAGTAACTCCGCATAAGTTCTTGGATCTTTTGAACATCAGTCGGGACACTCAAGACTCACACCTGGCGGAAGGGTTCTGCACTTTCTATTTCCTGTAAAAACGTTATGGCGATCCTCGGGGCTATGAAGCTGAAAATACTGGTCTGACTCACCACAAGAATCAGGCTAAATGGGAAGCCCGCCGGGGGTTAACTTTCGTGGTAGCATTCCTGGGCACCTTAATCTGCCCCAGAGGTGACGGATTTATAGATATCGAATTAGTAGGGATGGCGGATTTCATGATGAAGAAGAGAAATGGAACCCTTATACCAATGATCTTAGCCGCGATTTACCGTGCTCTAACCATTTGCCAATCAGGAGGAAAGTTCTTTGAAGGGAGCAATCTTCTCCTACAGATTTGGATGATCGATCACCTCTGTCGTCGCCCAGGCTACATGAACTACGGCTTAATCAGTCTGAATTGTATAGAAGAACACAACACTCGGGTAGAAGGACACAAATTGCTTGAGGGCACAGAGGCCTGGAACTCACATCTGAGTTCATTGACCGCTGACCGAATCGGGTGGACTTTCGGATGTCCCCCTGTCGGCGAGGTTATCAATATGTCCGCTGAAGTGTGCTATCTTTTGTTAGTGGGTCTACGGAGTATCTATCCATATGCCCCACATCGGGTCTTACGGAAATTGGGTAGACAATAAGGCATTCCACATGATGAGGACCTAAGCCAACAAGCCATTGAGTTGTGTCCGAGAGCTACATTTCCGGAAAACTAGGTCCGTCAGATTTGGAACCAGTGCAGATTCTTAGAGCCTCAAACTCGGGTAAGAAACTTATCTCAAGGGGAAGTAGAGCCAGCCTATGTTCCTTGGTATGTTAGAAGAGGCCGAGAGCACCAGGAATCGGAGCGACCTGCGAAAAGACCTCATGTGCAGCATTTTACTGAGCAGACACAAGAACACTGGGGTTGGCTAGAAAAGGAAAACAACTACCGGGCTACAATAAGTAAACTGGAGGCCCAGATCCGAGAGCTCAAATTTGAAAACACTTTACAAACCGCGGCAGCCGAAGGGGAAAGAAACAGGCTGAACAAAGAAAATGAAGCCCTCAGGGCTCAAATCCAGAAAATGAGGATAGCCATTGAAAAAACCGAAAGAAGTAGAGTCGACGAACGACTTGTCACCAGTCTCAGGCAAAAGTTATGTAGCTATGGTGACGATTTGGACAAAGCCAAGGAAGATTTGACTCGAGCTCGAGCAAAGTTGGCAAAGAATGCCGAAGAAAGGGCAAAATTCGTGCAAAAATTGAAGAGAAAGCATGACCAAGAAGTTCTGGGTTTGAAAGAAAGAATGGCCACCTTTGAAAACAAAATGGCCAAACAAGCACAAAGGTTTAAGGCAGAAAGAGAACAGTGTTATGACATGATAGCCCAGTTGGAAGAAGAATTGCGACAGTGGAAAAAGCAGACTCACAAAGACGCCCAGGCTTTAGAGGCAAGATCTCAGCAGATCGGGCGTCTACTTCAGGAGAAAGGTATCATCAGACAAAGGGTCCGGGAGATAGCTGATTACATTGTCACCAAATGCCAGGAATGCGAAGATATGACTCGGACCACCTTCTTCTCAGAGGTTATGATCTTCGTCCACAAGATAATGGACGACCTCTACCGCCTCCAACAAGATATAGCACACAGGCCCGTGGCAAGGCCGAATGATGCCCCACGGGTGCCTGAAGCAATGGAAGCACTGATGTATTTTTGATATTTCTCGAGTCTGTATTTTATTTTCCTGTTGTAGTCCTGTCCAAGTCCACTGTAGTTTTTACATTTCCAAGAAAGTGTGTCTTGAGTCTTTTATAGTTTTTAAAGTTTCAAAAATGTACTGAAGTTTCTTATGAAGTTGAAAGTATTTTATCCAATGAATGAAAGTTTTCAAAAATGTTTATTTCTTTCCTCCGGATTTATCGCTTGAACTACGTAATGATCTGATTCCCGCGATGTCGTGATACGTAGGCAATCCACATAGGATTCGATCATAATCTTAAGAAATGAAAGTGAGTGAGAAATAAAAGAGCAAAAATAATACAATGAAAGAAAGAAAAGTGATAGAGAAAGACAAAAGGATGAAAATAGGATAAAAAATGAGGGAAAGTTCAAATCCGAGAAAATAAAGCCGGGATGAGACACACAGTCGTTGCAAAACATATAGAAAGCGTCTAATTTACTAGGTGCATTGCATACCCCAAACGTACGATTTCCCTATGTGATAAAATGTTTCGACCTAACGTTTTGTTGGTTCACTCTTAAAAGGTGTTTTTCTAGGGTGGTTGGTCTTGCGGTAACCTAGCTCCCCATCCCTACTTCACTAGATCAAAGGAAAGCAAAGAAATGACATCCGAAACCCACTTATCAATCGTCAACTCTTCTGTGGAGGACCCGAATCCAGTCATCCCAATGTCTGAGTCAGCCATAGTTGAAGAGAATAGGATCCTGCGTTGCCGCATGCTAGATGTCACGACCCGAAATCCCACCTTCGGTCCATGACTGCGTCTAACGTTGAACCCGCTAGACAAGCCAACGTTTGAACTGGATAAAATTCATTAACAACTAACACATATAAGATAACTAAAGCATCGATGGTCAACAATATGAAGGTTAACAAATAGCCAAAAATAACATAGCAATTTCGAAGTAAAACCCATATACAAATCCCAGAACTGGTGTCACATACTCACGAACTGTCTAAGAGATTACTAAAAACAAAGGTCTGAAAATAAGTACGTAGGACTGTCTTTGAAATATAAAGTAAGACAGAGCTGAAAATGAAGAGTAGAAGGTGACGCCAAGGCCCACGAACGTCTGCGGGTCTACCTCGATGTC
>ML257168.1:211-12011 GCA_005239495.1 Nicotiana undulata | reverse complement strand
TATATATATATATATATATTCGTATAGAGGTGTATTCAGCACTAGAATGTTATATTTTGTTCTATATATTTATAGGTGTGTATAAAGTAGCACAAGTTTTTATAGAGGTGTTTAAATTAGTGTATATCTTGTTATGTATTTTTATATAAGTGTATTTTGCACTTGAATGTTCTTTAATCCTATACATCACCTTATATGTGTGGATGACAATTGTGCTTGGAGTTTCAAATCTCCTATCGTACACAACGACTATGGTGAAAGATACTTAACACAACGACAAGCTACACCTAGTATAATTACTAGTATAGTCAAGGACAAGTATGTTGATCCAAAAGTAGTTACATCCCAAATGACATAATAGATTATACAAAAGCAACACATGGTTGAATTGAGCTACATGAAATTATGGAGAGCTAAAGAGATAGAAATGGCAATGAATAAAGGCAATTTGAGTGATTCGTATAAGGAGTTATCGAGGTATTTGTATATGTTGGAGCATACAAATCCAGAAACGGTTACAACATTGAGAAAATTAGAATATGGATCCTTTCTTTACGCATTTGTTTCACTATATGCATCTATCAAGAGTTGGGAGAATTGTAGGCAAATAATGGTAGCTGACGAAAGTTTCCTTAAAGAAGCATATAAGGGTACCATATTGACTGCTTGCACAAAGGATGAAGCTGGTGAGTTGACTGCATCTACCTTTTTTTTAACGACCCAATCGGTCATTTTGTGAAATTAGCCCCGTTTTCTCTGTTTCAGCTTTGTCATATATTAGTTAACTTACTCATGATGTGTGGGGTCGGTTAGCTCGGGTTCAGAGAGGTCGTGGTGAGAATTGAGACACTTAGTCTCTTAAAAGAGCTTAATAGTTGGAAAAGTCAACCGGTAGTTGATTATAGGTAAACGACTTTAGAATATGGATTTCATAGCTCGGATAGTTTCGTTAGGTGATTTGGGACTTAGGAGTGTGTTCGTAATGTGATTTTGAGGTTCGGAGTAGAATTAAGCTTGAATTGGCGAAATGAGTTTTTGGCTATTTCCGCTCGGCAGTGGAAAATTAGCTATCGGGGTCAGAATAAAATTCGGAAAGTTGGAACAGGATCGTAGGGTCATTTTGTATATGTGTGCAAATATTCAGGTCAATCGGACGTGTTTTGGGGTAGTTTCGGCATCTTTGTGAAATTTAGATGTTTCTAAGTTCATAGGCTTGAATCCGAGGTGAATTTGGTATTTTGATGTTATTTTCGGTGTTACGAGGATGCGAGTAAGTCCGGGTGATCATTCATGACTTGCTTGTATTTTTGGTTGGGGTCCCGAGGAGCTCGGGATGATTTCGGGTAGCCATCGGGGAGTTGAAAGTTGGAAATTTGCAGTTGAAGCTGCTGGTTCTGGTATAACCGCACCTGCGGATAGGGGACCGCATGTGCGAGCCCGCAGAAGCGGAAAAATGGTCGTAAATGCGGAATTTTTGTGGACTGGTGAAGGACCGCAGATGCCGAGATTGGGCCGCACCTGCGGAGTCACAGGTGCGGTATTTTGATCTCATGTGCGGATTTTTGGCTTTTAAGTGATTCTCGCAGGTGCGCACCTGGGACCGCAGGTGCGGTAATCGCTGGGCAGAACATATAAATAGGACCCTTAGCGGATTTTGGTCATTCTTCCACCATTTTTACACGGGTTTGAAGCTTTTTGAAGGGTTTTGAAGAGGGAATTCGAGAGTTCTTCGTGGAGGTAAGACTTTTGGACTTAAAACTCGTTTATATGTGATTAATGGACTAATTAGTGGTGAAATATGTGTGACATTAGTACCAAAATTGGGTAATTAGGGCTTGTAATTAG
The DNA here is from genome assembly GCA_005239495.1 of Nicotiana undulata. Classification (NCBI taxonomy): domain Eukaryota; kingdom Viridiplantae; phylum Streptophyta; class Magnoliopsida; order Solanales; family Solanaceae; genus Nicotiana; species Nicotiana undulata. The sequence continues at coordinate 10,166 of ML257168.1, read as the reverse complement.
AGACTTCAAAATGGGCGTCTGAGGGGTCATTTGAAGTCCGATTTTGATGTTCTTTGTATGTATAGACTTGTGGGAGGATGAGGACTCTTGGAAAGTAATTCTTATCGGATTCTGAGACATGGGCCAGATGATCGTATTTGGCCAACTTCGGAACTTTTGGGTAATTTTGATAATTTTTGAATGGGCTTCGTTCCTTAGCATATAATAATGATATGAATATGATTTTTGGTAGACTTGGAGCACTCGGAGGCCGATTCCAGAGGCAAAGGCAAGGGCTAGGTTTTTAGCCGGTTTTAAGGTAAGTAACTTTTTCAAACTTGGTTCGGATGGTTCAAAACCCCGAACTGATATATATGACTCTAATTGAGGTGACGCACATGCCAAGTGACGGGCGTGCGGGCGTGCACTGAGTTATTTGTGGCCTGGCACATCCTATGGAACTGTCTAGTAGCTATTACGGATTGATATCTGAACCTCTATTAATGTGGTAAATGTGAACATGTTAGTCATCAAGTTAAGTACATATGCTAAGGCTTCACGCCAAAAATGCTGAGACCCGAGTGGTCGTATATTACTGTCTCATTATGTGATTATTTGATTTCATATACTCAGTCATGTCAAAGCATATCATTTCATGCCTCAGTCTCAGTAATTGTTAATTGCATGCATATTTATCATTATTTCGGGCTGATTTATGCATATGTGACCCATGTGAGCGAGACTGGAGAGTAATGAGTGAGTGAGGCCGAGAGCCTATTATTGAGACAATTATGAGAACGAACTGCACACCGCAGCGATACTCTGATCATGCCTTCATTGGCTTGATATAGCTCTTGGGCTTGTAAGAGCCCCTCCGGAGTCTCTACACCCCCTAGTGAGCGCATATATATTGAGGTATGGATCTTCCTTGGACATGGACCTTGTCCGAAGTTGATGATATGTGAGGGATAGATCGTCCCTGGACATGGATCTTGTCCGAGTGTTGTATTCCGGAGATGGATCTTCTCCGTGGGGCTGGATTGGCCTTTTCCTCAGTACCAGTGACTATGTGAGCACTATGTACATTTTCCATACTATTCATATACTGTCATGTAGAGTATTGAGTTACACATGTGATTCTTCACATATATCGCATAGTCTATCTTTCATTCTCTCATAAATGGTTAACAAGTCTAAATTCTATACATTGTATTTATTATTTGTTGAGGTTTAGTCCGTCACTACCTCTCAGCCCGTAGTTCGGGTTTGTCACTTCTGAGTTGGTGTACTCATGTTACCCCATGCACCTTGTGTGCAGATCCAGGTTCATCGAGGCTCGGTAGTAGTGGGTGATTGGTTGCCAGAGAGTTCCTTGTAGTCTTTGAGGTAGAAGCTAGCGATCGCAACCTCGATTTCTCCTTCTTTATCTTCCCATTGTATTTTCCTTTCCCCCGTACATGTTTATGTCAGCTGTACATTTCGATATCTTGTTTATTAGTAGTCGTGGCTGAGTGACACTAGATCTGGGATTTGGATTTTTTCTTTAAACTGTGTTTTAGTCAGTTTAGACTCTCAAATGGGTTATTATCGTTATTTTTGCTTCTGGAATTAAAAGGTTTCTTAGAAACAAACTTTGCTTCAATAAAATGTGTGGCTTTCCTGATTCCACGTCAGGCACCATCACGACTAAGTGTTTGGTGTCGTGACAAGTTGGTGATCACAACCTCGATTTCTCCTTCTTTATCTTCGCATTGTATATTGTTTTCACCATACATGTTTATGCCAACTCTACATTTCGATATCTTATTTTTTAGTAGCTCGTGGATGAGTGACACTAGATCTGGGATTTGGATTTTGTCTTTAAATTGTGTTTTAGTGATATTAGACTCTCAAATGGGTTATTATCGTTATTTTTGCTTCTAGAATTATAATTTTTTCTGACAAACAAACTTTGCTTCAATGAAATGTGTGGCTTTCCCGATTCCACGATAGGCACCATCACGACTAAGTCTTTATGGTCGTGGCATTGTTATTGTAGTTCGTATAATGTGGTAGTTTGATGCATAAACGTATATAGGATATTCTGCATTGCTATTTTTATAAGATTTTTAGTATGTATAAAATTGTATATTCTTGTATAATTGTGCATAAAATACGTATAATTGCCTGAAACCTAATATATAGTTTGTAGAAATAGGAAAAATCCTTTCACCTATAGCAATTGAAAATTCAGAGAACAATAAATAATGGGAGTGGTTCTTGGTCCAGATAAAGGGTACTTTTGGTATTAAGGAAAGGATCTGTATTGTTTCATATAGAAATGAAAGCATCTTCAACGCCACAATTGTTGTATACCAAGAAGATTCACATTGTATTTGTATGATTCACTAGTGGAAAAATATCAAGCGTACATTCAAGAAACAACATAAACAACTAAATGATATCTTCTTTGCTTTGGCTAGAGCTTACACGATAGAGAAGTTTGACTACCATACAATACAAATGTGCAAAATTGACCCAAGGGTGCAGCCTTACTTGCTCGAAATTTGCTATGCAAGATGGTCTAGGGTTAACTCCAAAGTGAAAAAGTCGATGGTAATGACTTCTAATATTGCAGATTCAATTAACGCAACAGACAAAGATGAAAGAGAGCTACAAATAATGCGATTGCAGGAGTACATGACTGTAACGACCCAACCAGCCGTTTAACTTTATAGATTCCCGTTTCCCTAATTAAGACTCCTCATATATGCTTTTACTAATTGATGACTTATAGTAATGGTTAGTTCGGGTTTGGAAGGGTTCGGGTTGAAATCTGAACACTTAGTTCCTTAATAGTGGCTTATAATGGTTAAGTTTGATTTGAGTCAACGGTTTGATTAAACGACATCGGAACCAAGATTTGACTATCCCAATAGGTTTGTATGATGATTTTGAACCTTGGCTCATGTTCAGATTGGATTTCGGATGACCTGGGAGCATTTCAGCACTTAATATTGAAAGTTGGTGCATTGAAGGTTTTCAAGTTCTTTAAGTTTGGGTTGGAGTAGGTTTTGGTGTTATTGAGGTCGGTTTGGGGTTCTGAAGAATGGAAATAGTTCTCTATGGTGAAGAATGACTTGTACGCAAAATTTAGTATCATTCCGAGTAGTTTAAGTATGATTCGATGCGTTCAAAGTAAGCTAGAAAACTTTGAAGTTAATTAGTTGATTCGATTCGGTTTTGGGGTGAGATTCTTAGTGTTGTTGTTTTATGCGTTCTGAGGTTTCGATTGAGTTTGTTTTATGTTTACTAACTTGTTGGTATGTTTGGTCGAGGCTCCGAGGCCCCGTGTAGGATTCAGGGGTCGATGGAGCTTGATTTCTCTTTGGAGAAGATCTGAAGGGGCTGGTATCTAGTGCGTTCACACCTGTGGTAGGAATGGCCGTAGGAGCGGCACTTCAAGTGCGTCGTATTGTTCACAGAAGAAAAATTGAGGGGATTCAGTGAGGTTTGCTGAAGCAAAATATTATCCACATAAGCGAACTGGCTTCAGCGATTGAGGGTCCGCAGAAGCGGAGAGAGGCATCCTGGCCATGGTTGCAGGTGCGCGAGGCGAGCCGCAGAAGCAGGCTGGCAGATGCGGGACATGGCCAAAACTAAGAACTATCGTGGGTCGTGGGTCGTGTGTGTTCCATAGAATAGACAAATGACCACAGAAGCGACCCCCAAGAAGCGACGATTCCTCTGCAGGTGCGAAAAATGCTGGGGCAGTAAGGGTGCATTTATATCGGACTTATGTTCTTTTTCTTTCATATTTCACTTGGGGTGGTCGATTGTGGAGATCTTGGAAAAGGATGTTTCACCTATCACCGTGAGGTAAGTAATTAATACTTAATGTGAATTTAATACACGGATTTTGGGTAGATTCTTAACATGTAAATTGTAGAAATTAGGAGTTTAGTCGAAAACCCCACAAAAATAATTATAGAATTGAGTAGAAACTATATATTTGGGTTCGTGAGGGTATGGGTAATGTTTATATTTGAATATGTTTTGAATCCGGGCACGAGGGCTTGGCGTGAATTTATAGGAATCTTCCATTTCTTGTTGGGTAATCACTATAATAGCTAAGTTATGAACTTTTGAGTATATATTGATTTGTTTATGCAATATATGGCTAGTTTAGGATTGTTCGGCACCGACTTGAGGATTTAGAGAGAATTTGTGGAATAAAAGTGAGCTTGAGAATGAGGTAAGTCTCTTGCCTATCCTTGTAAGAAGGATTTTACCCCATACATGTTGTGATCCAAAATCTACTATAGGTCATGATGGCCCCCAACGTCGCCGTCAGGTAACCGTAGGGCAAATTATGAACTTAATTATTCATTTCATTATTTTTACAATCACAAATCCCATCGAATAAATAAAGTGAAATCTGGTTCTCGTAGAAACCTGTGATTTTATTTACGAAATCCCATATAAAATATAAATTACAAGGTGAAATTATAATAATAACATGAACTACAATAATCAACATCCACTAGGAAACCCCAAAACCGGTGTCACAAGTGCATGAGTATCTACTTGAAGGTACAATAACAATGCAATATCTGTCTGGAGTACAAAATAGACAGGATAATGTAACTAATTAAGATAGAGTCTTCGTATGCTGCGGGTCGTAACATGGAAGGCAGCTCATCGTGAAGTCCCCACAATAGTTGCGCTTTTGCTCTATCTCTCTCTGTCTCTCTCTCTCTCTCTCTCTTTATATATATATATATATATATATATATATAACTGCATAATGAGTGCAACAAGTGTAGCATGAGTACGTAAGTCAACACATACCTAATAAGTATCTAGCCTAACCCCGGAGAAGTAGTGATGAGGGGTCGACATTCAAACTTACTAATAGTCCACCAAATCAAATAGAGTAGGAAATAAAAAAATATAAGGTAGGGTAAATAAACAATATAAAAATATATAGGTAGGTGGTACAATCTTCCTCTGTACAGTAAACTCAAGCTTTCAATTATTGGTCACCTCCTCAACCGGAGTTTATATGTAAAATGGTTCCCACCAGATAAGTCATCGCAACTCAAATCAGGAAAACTCATGGATGCGATGTCTTCTTGTCAAATATTGTGCACGACACTGCCGAGGCGAACGATGCGATCCCACAAGATTGTTTCATGAAGTTGCCGAGGCAAACTATCCGATCCCATTAGAATATTTTTAGAAATGGCGAGGCTAATGAAACGATCCCAATAGAATATGATGTTTACTAGGCGTGCGGCCCGATCCCATAAAAATATGATACTGCCAAGGTGAACGGCCCGCCCATAAGAATATTATACCGTTGAGGCGAACGGATCGATCCCATAAGAGTGTGGTACATAATTTTGCCGAGGCGAACGACCCGATCCCATAAGAATAATAAGCTTTAACGGGTCCTTTACCCCACTCACGAATATACACGCTAGTTATGAAATTTTAATAAGCCTTTTGATGAAAACGCACAGCGCGAGAGAAATTCGTAGCGGAAGCACAATTATTTCGTGGCTAATCAAGTAGCTCGTCAAATCTCTTACAATAGTGAGTCTATCACTCTACGCAAGCCTATTATCAAGTCGTAACGTGAAATAAAGGAATTAAACATGCAAGGATAACTCAAATAGTACAATTAAAGCATGGCGTAAATCTAAGTCTACCCGAACAAATCAGGAATCCTATCATACGCACAGATACTTGTCACCTCATATGTGTGTAGCTCCCACAACATGTATCACATAAAAATATAACACCTACGGGGTAAATTCCCCTTCACATGGTTAGATAGGAGACTTACCTCGCTCCAAAGTTTCATAACAATGTAACGACCCGGCCGGTCGTTTCGTGAGATTAGTCTCGTTTCCTCTGTTTCGGCTTTGTCATATGTTATTTAAACTAATTATGCTGTATGGGGTCGGTTGGTTCAGGTTTGGAGTGGTCGTGGTGAGAATTGAGGCACTTAGTCTCTTAGATGAGCTTAATAGTTGAAAAAGTCAACTAGGAGTTGACTTAAAGGTAAACAACCTCAGAATATAGATTTTATAGTTCGGATAGCTTCTCTAGGTGATTCGGGACTTAGGAGGGCGATCGGAATGTGGTTTTGAGGCTCGGAGTAGAATTAGGCTTGAATTAGCAAAATTGAGTTTTTGGCGATTTCCGATCGGCAGTGGAAAATTACCTATCGGGGTCGGATTGGAATTCCAGAAATTGGAACAGGTTTGAGGGTCATTTTGGATGTGTGTGCAAATTTTCAGGTTAATCAGACGTGTTTTGCATGGTTTCAGCATCTTTGGCGAAATTTGGAAGTTTCAAAGTTCATAGGCTTGAATCCGAGGTGAATTTGGTGTTTTTGCGTTGTGTTGGGTGTTTTGAAGGCTCGACCAAGTTTGAGTGAGGTTGTGGGAGGTGTTGGCATTTTTGGTTGAGGTCCCGAGGGCCTCGGGTGAGTTTCGGGTGGTTAACAGATCAATTTTTGGACTTTGAACTTGGTAGATTTTCTGGTGTTGTAGCAGAGAATTTTCGTTCTATGTGTTTGCGGTGGGGTCTAGCGTTCGCGAAAAGTAAATGGGGGAGATGGGAATTTTGTTCTATGTATTCGCGGGGTAAGGGCATGCGAATACGAAGTGTGAGCAGTGCGCACATCACGGATGCGGCTGAGCAAACGCGTTCGCGAAGTATTGAGAGGCAGCTGGGGGCTCAGGTGGTTGGCTTATGCGTTCCCGTGAAGGCCTACGCGTTCGCGTATCTTGAGTCCTTTTAGGCATCGCGTTCGCGTGAGGGGAAGACGCGTTCGCGTAGATTTAGGGGAAGGGGGGTCAGCTGGTTGTTCTATGCGAACGCGTTCTTAGGGCCGCGTTCGCGAAGGGTAAAGACTGGGCAAAACCTTTTTAAATTCAAAACGTGGGTTTAGTCCATAATTTCAAAAACCCATTCGAGAACTTGGGAGAAGGTGAAATTTGAAGGGATATTCAATGGATTTCTTGGAGTAAGTATTCTTCAATCATATTTGGGTTAATTCCATGATCTAGTTTGGATTTTCATCATTTAATTTGAGGAATTAAAGTGGAAATTGGGGGAAAATGAGAGGAAAGTTTGAGAATTTCTTTGATGATTTGAGTGGGAAAATGAGGTCGGATTTCGATGAATTTGATATGGGTAGACTCGTGAAGGAATAAGGATTCTAGTTTTGTGATTTTTATCGAATTCCGAGACGTGGGCCCAGGGGTCGGGTTTGACCAATTTCGGGATTTTGGGTTAATTTTGATAAGTTTCGAATGGGTTTCGTTACTTGGCATATAATAATGATATAAATTTGATTTTAGGTAGATTTGGAGCACTCGGAGGCCGAGTCTAGAGGAAAGGCACAGTGGGCTAGGATTTTAGCCGGTTTTGAGGTAAGTAACGTTTCCAAACATGGTTATGACGTTTCGAAACCCGAACTATATAATATATGACTATAATTGAGGTGACGCACATGCCAAGTGACGGGCCTGCACCGAGTATATTGTTGCATGGCTCATCCCATGGCACCGTCTAGTAGCTATTACAGATTGATATCCACACTTCTATTATGTGGTAAATGTGAACATGTTAGAAATCATGTTAAGTATAAATGCTAAGGCTTCACGCCAAAAATGCTGAGACCCGAGTCGTATATTACTGTCTCATTTTGTGTTTATTTGATTTCATATACTCAGTCCTGTTATAACATATCATTTCATGTCTCAGTTTTAGTAATTGTAATTATATGCATATTTATCCATGTTTCGGGCTGATTTATGCATCTGTGATCCACGTGAGCGAGACTGGAGAGTAATGACTGAGTGAGGTCGAGAGCCTGTTATTGAGACAATTATGAGATCGGACTGCACACCGCATCGATACTTTGATCAGGCCTTCGTTGGCTTGATATAGCGCTTGGGCTTATATGATCCCCTTCGGAGTCTTTACACCCCCAGTGAGCGCATTGATATTGAGGGATGGATCGTCCCTGGTCATGGACCTTGTCCTAGTGTTGTATTCCAGAGATGGATCTTCTCTGTGGGGCTGGATTGGCCTTTTCCTCAGTGTTGATTGACTACGGTCACTGATGATCATGTACATTCCGGGATGGACCCTCTCTGGTCCTGAGAGCCATATACGGTACTGAGTGGACCGCCGTGTGAGGGTGGTGAGCACTGTGTGTATTTCTACACTGGTTTCATATATTGGCATGTAGAGTATACTTGGCATACTTGGCATATTTTGTTCAATTTCTGATAAACTATTAGCATGTCTAGTCTCTGTAAACTGTTTATTGAAAATTCTGAGGTTTAGTCTGTCACTACATCTCAGCCCATAGTTTGGGTTTGTTACTTCTGTGTTGGTGTACTCACGTTACCCCCTGCACCCTTGTGTGCAGATACAGATACATCAGGACCTGGTAGTGGTTGCTGAGCAGCTGTCAGAGTTTCTTCGGAGTCGCCGAGGTAGCAGCTGGCGATCGCGACCTCATCTTCTCCTTCTTTATCTTCCTGTTGCACTTTCATTATTACAGACTACGTTGTCTATCTTTCTACTTTTACATTTTTATGTTATAATAGCTCGTGACTTGGTGACACTAGATCCGAGGTTGGATTTTGAATTGTGTTTTAATGTTGTTAAACGTTCAAATGGATTACTATCAATATTCTGCTTCTACATTTATTAAGTTTCTGAAAATAAACTTGGATTCAACGAAATGTGTGGCTTCCCTAATTCCATGACAAGCGCCATCACGACTGAGGGTTTAGGTCGTGAAGAGTTGGTATTAGAGCTCTAAGTTAAATAGGTCTCACAAGTCATAAGCATGTTTAGTAGAGTATTGTGGATCGGTACACAGACGTATGTACTTATTTTTGAGAGGCTACATAACCCTTAGGAAAAATCTCACATTCTTGAATTCTGTCGTGCGGACCTGTTGATTCCTGGAACTAAACTTCTGTTGTTTTCATTCTCTCACAAATGGTGAGTACTCGCGCTACCAATCGAGGTGATCATACACCAGCTGGACAAGCGAGAGGTCGAGGCCGTGGTCGAGGGAGGGGTGCAGCCCGTGCAGCAGCGGGGGCAGTACTTGTGGACCCTCCCACTTTTCAGGACTAGGTTCCCTCCGTGGAGATTCCAGCGGGGCAGGCTCACGCACCGGCAATGCCCATTGTGATTCCAGGTCTTCACGAGACTCTTGCTCAGATTCTGACTTTGTGCACCAGTCTTGCACAGGAATTCGCTATATCTACTACTGCCGCTACTTCTCAGGCCGGGGGAGGCACTCAGACTCTAGCTGCCCGGACACCTGAGCAGGTTACCCAGGGGCTTCAGACACCGGGGGCACCTCCAGTCCAGTCGGTTACCCCAGCTTAGGATTATGTAGTCCCAACTTTGGAAGATGATGAGCAACGCAAGTTGGAGAGGTTTAGTAGACTTCAGCCTCCGATTTTCAATGGTACTGAAGGCGAGGATGCCCAAGGATTCTTGGACAAGTGTCAGAGGATTCTTTGCACAACAAGGATATTGGAGGCCAGTGGGGTCCTGATACGCTCAATTTACACCTTAAAAGAATGTAAGTGATCGTTGTCAAATATAGTAACCCAACAAGGTTGGGGTCGAATCCCACAGAGAACAATGTGAGGGCATTTAGGAATGCTAGAGAATTATAACTTATCGTGCAGTGCCAAACAAATATGATTTTTTGATAATTGTTTATAACTAAATGCGAAAATGTAAACTAACCTAGAAAGCAATTAAAATGATAGTGACAACAAGTATCGATGCTTCGAGTATTACACTCGAGTAACGATCCAATGTATTTCACGATTTTACAAATGTGAGCGGGTAATGTTAATTAGCCACGGATAATATTTCTTAATTAGCTTTTCCCAAAGACTAACAAGACTTCCTAATTGAATTATCCCTAACCCAATTA
>ML257166.1:1797-19455 GCA_005239495.1 Nicotiana undulata | reverse complement strand
GAAATGAAGAAATAAACATAAATGGGTAAGAAATCCTTAACCACAATGGTGAAATCTTCAAGACCCAAGATACAAAACTGAAGAAAATGTCCAAAGATATGCCAAAGATACAAAAAAATGGCTGCTAGGTCGAGTATATAACAGTTGAGTTTGGAAAATGTGATTTTACACATTTGTCCAAATCTGATGCCCGAGTACCGCACCTGCGGAAGATTCATTGTAGGTGCGATTCCGAAGGGGCGGAATATTTCTCGCAGGTGCGAGTTATGAGTTTTGTCACTTTTCTGCAGGAGCGGATGTCTGGTCGCACCTGTGGTTCCGCAGGTGCGTAAAAAGAACCGCAGGTGCGAGTCTTGTGTGCCTGAGCTGGCTTCGCAAGGGGCGACAATTCTTCGCAGGCACGAGGTCGCGCTTGCGACCTATAAGCCGCAGGTGCGGAATCACTGAATCCTTTCATGCACATTTTCACCGCTTTTTTTGTCCAACTTTCAGTCCAATTCAACACCAACCTTCATAGCATCATTTCCCTGAAAATTGAGCAATTATACACTAACAACGACCTCAAGTTATCATTTAACAATACAAAATCTAATGAGAAGAGGCTAAAATGAGTGGTAAAATCACACACTCATCAGTAATCTTTCACTAAAAGGGGGTTATTTAATCTAAAGGAACACCTAGTGTTTGATAAAATGTTCAAGTGAGTTTAAGACATGCTCATAACTCCTAATTCTAAATTAAATTGTGCCATATTGAGAATTAGATTGAAGGTGCTAGAAGGTCCGGTGAATTGTGACCGAAATAGGAAAAATTCAAACTCGAAGTATCTATGTCTAACTCTAATCTTCGTAGGATAAACCCATTTATGCTCACTTTCCGGGTATGATTCTCTTGTTTGATACTCTATGGAATTTATGTGCCTTATGTGCCAAATTGGAAAAATTCTTGCTTCCATGCAATTCCATGTCACAAACATATCGTTGTGTTATTTGAGTGTATGAATTGTGATCATTGTATTCCCTATTTTACTATGTGTGTGATCCTCTTATGTGATGGGTGTGGTAGATTTGAAAGATTGTAATGACATGAAATATGAATCAAAGTATTGTGATGAGATGAAGTATTAATCAAGAGATTGAATTGATATGAAACATGAACCAAAGGATTGTTATGATACGAAAGGTGAGACAAAGAATGGAATGATGTGTGATGTGAATCAAAAGATTGAAAATGATAAAAGTGACCTAAAAGATCCATGAATCGATGGGGAATGTCCTAGGGTGAGATGGCCTATCCGATCGGGCGAGGATCGGACTCCATGTCGTACACATGGAGACATGGAATTGTGATATGATGTTGATTTTAGCCTCACTGTTTCAGTTGAGATGGCCTAGCCGGTCGGGCAGGGACCGGACTCCGTGTGAACATGCCACGGTGGAGATATGTGATGTGATGATTGTTCGGGCCTCACCTAGGATGGCTTAGACGGTCGGGCAGAGACCGGACTTCGTGTGACAACGAAATGGTGGTTCAGTAATAATAATAACAACATGAACTTAAAAGAACATTAACCAAAAGATGGCAAAACAAGATAAGAAACATCATGAATTTTGATTGTGTGGATTGTTTTGTGAAGTCTCTATTTGCATTATTGCCTGTTTATTTCTTATTCTATCTAGAGTAGAGCTTAATCATACATACTAGTACTATTCAACGGTACTAACGTGCCTTTTTCCAGGGGCGCTACATCTTTTTAAATGGATGTAGGTGGTTCTGTAGTACGTAGCGCCGATCGCCGATAGTGGTGCTTTCTCCTCCTCCTTTCCAGCAGTTCCGGTGAGACCCACTTCCTTCTGGGGCTGTATGTTGATATATATATTGCTTCCCCTTTTGTACATGTTCAGTTTTGAGGTATAGCCGGGGCCTTGTCACCGGCATGTCTATGTATATTTCTCCATACTCTTAGAGGCTCCATAGACACTACGTGGGTTGTATATAAATATTTTGGGTAGTGTTAGACTTACTCGTAACCGTGGTTCCGTACCTTGAAAAGTGTAACTTTTATGTATGTTTTGGAAGACCTAATGTTGATAATGGTAAAAGAGGAAAATGGGCTTAATGTTATGAAATTATGCTTTTGATATGTCTCTTGCTAACTCATGTAATTAATGTATGCTATAAACACGGGGATGAAACGAGTCGGGTAGGAAAGGTTAAACAGGCTTTCTTGACCGTGTTCACTCGGTTAGGCGCCGGTCCTGTCCCTCGGTTTTGGGGCGTGATAAACTTGGTATCAAAGCCTAAGATTTTAAAAGTGTCCTAGGATGTCTCGGAGCCGAGTCTAGTAGAGCCCTTCTTATCGGTGTGTTGCTGACCACATCTATAATTAGGGGGCTGCATGGACATTTAGGAATACTACTCTTCATTGTTATTATGTATCGTGAGGTTGTTTCTCTCTAACTCGTGCATTGTTTCAGCTTTTAGTAAATGGCACCCAAGAAGAAGGCTCGGCTCGGCCTAGAGGCCGATGCCACCCTAAGTGTGGCCATAAGTTCTCAATTTGATAGTGCGAGTGAGGACAATTCCCTGACTATGAATCTTCCTGACTCTTCCGTTCCAGGCCAAACTATCCCTATTCCTGCTCAAGCGGAGGGTGCTACGATCCCTCCAGCTGATGTTCCTGATCCTTCCCCAGCCCCAGCTTCCGATCCCGGTATTTCTGATGGGGGCCTCAAGGGAGCTATTCAGATGTTAACGCAGTTGGTGGCCTCTCAGGCCCAGAGATCAAATATTTCCCCCGCATCCTCTAGTGAGCAAGGGGATTCTTCAGGTTCTAGGGTCAACAGGTATCTTCAGTTAGCCCCTCCAGAGTTCACAGGTACTGACCTCGAGGCTGATCCTTAGGATTTTATTGACGAAATGTACAAGACCCTCCGATTCATGCGTGCTACTGAGACAGAGGGGTTAGATTTGGCCTCATATTGCTTGAACGTAGCAACATACTCTTGGTTCGAGATGTGGGAGGATTCCCGTGAGAAGGGAAGCCGTCCGATGAGATGGGGTGAGTTTGAGGATTCTTTCATGGATCATTTCTTGCCTGCCGAGACTAGGGCAACTCGTGCTACAGAGTTCGAGGTCCTAAAATAGGGTAATACGTGTGTGTGGGAGTACCATATGGAGTTTGTGCGCCTGTCAAAGTATGTTATTCACATGGTGCCGACTATGGAGGCAAAAGTTCATCAGTTTGTACAGGGCCTTGGTCCCTTGGTTGTCAATGAAGCTGCTACAGCTGCTTTGCATTCCTATATGAAATATTGGAAGATTGTGGGATTCGCCCATGCTATAGTTGCTCGGAAATTGAAGTTAAGGATGAAGCGAGAAGATAGTAGTAGGGCCCGGTCAGCGGGCAACCCTGGAGGTTCATTTGGAGGTGGGAGACCAGTCCTTGGGATAGGGTCATCAGGGCCATCCCAGTCTTGTGCTCAGTCTTCAGCTAGTGGCCTGCGACCAGGGCGTCATCATCATCAGCATGGAGGTCGTTTTAGAGCCAGTTCAGGTAGTAAGGGGTTCCATCAGCCGAGTCGTTCAGGTGGGAGATTCCAGCAGCAGTAGAGGGCCCTTTGCCCCAAGTGTGAGAGGTTTCATTCTGGGTCCTGTCATCTGGATCGGCCAGTATGTTATGGGTGTGGGGAGAGAGGTCACATTCCGAGAGACTTCCATTCATCCAGCCAGGGAGCAGGTTGGGGTCTCGCCCAACCCTCTAGTTCTTTAGCTGCCACATACTCAGCACGCCCACCAGCTTGAGGCCCTCCAGCACTAGCAGGGCATGGTAAAGCTAGGGGTGGTACACAGGGTCGGGGAGGACCCAGTCGAGTATATGCCTTGAGTGGTCGTCAGAGTGCAGAAGCTTCTCCAGATATCGTCACATTTATTTTGACTATCTAAACTAACGATATGTATGCTCTTATTGGTCCCGAGTCTTCTTTATCATTTGTCACCCCTCTTAGTGCTTCAAGTTTTGGGATAGAACTAGAACAGCTTCATGAGCCGTTCTCAGTGCCGACCCCAGTTGGTGAATCTATTACGGCCGCGCGAGTCTATAGAAATTGTGTTGTCACGGTGTGTGGTCGAGATACCACGGTCGATCTCATTAAGCTAGGAACGGTTGATTTTGATGTAATAATGGGAATGGATTGGCTCTATATTCGTGCTTTGCTAAACTCGACTGCCGAACAAGAATTATGAGGCTCGAGTTTCCTAATGAACCAGTTATGGAGTGGGAGGGGAATAATATTGTGCCAAGAGGTAGGTTTATTTCCTGCTTTAAGGCCTCAAAAAATTATCAGAAAAGGGTGCATTTTCCATTTGGTCCGGGTTGCAGACACCACTTCAGAGGTGCCTGCTCCCGAGTCCGTGCCTATTGTGAACGAATTTCTTAATGTTTTTCCGGATGAGATTTCTTGGATTCCACCAGATATAGAGATCGATTTCGGGATTGATGTATTGCTAGATACGCATCCAATATCTATTCCACCCTAAAGGACGGTGCCAGCAAAATTGAGAGAGTTAAAGGAGCAGTTGAAAGACCTTCTATAAAAGGGTTTCATTCGGCCAAGTATGTCGCCTTGGGGCGCACCAGTTCTTTTTGTCAGGTAGAAAGATGGATCTCTGCGAATGTGTATTGACTATCGGCATCTTAACAAAGTCACCATAAAAAACAAATACCTGTTGCCTCAGATAGATGATTTATTCGACCAATTGCAAGGTGCTAGGTTCTTCTCAAAGATTGATTTACGGTCCGGGTATCACCAACTAAAGATCAGGGAGCAGGATATCCCTAAGACTGCTATTAGGACTCGTTATGGGAACTTTGAATTCTTGGTAATGTCTTTTGGGCTAACCAACTCCCCAGCATCTTTCATGGACCTTATGAATCGGGTCTTCAAGCTGTTTCTCGACTATTTCGTGATAGTTTTCATCGATGATATCCTTGTTTATTCGCGAAGTCAGGAAGATCATGCTAATCACCTCAGGGCAATTTTGCAGACTCTTCATCAGCACCAGTTGTATGAAAAGTTCTCAAAATGTGAGTTTCGGCTAGAATCAGTTACCTTTTTGGGTCATGTTGTCTCCAGGGAAGGGATTCAGGTTGATCTCCAAACGATCGCAGCTGTGAAGGATTGGCCTAGACCAACGACCCCGACATAGATTCGTAGTTTCTTGGGTTTAGTTTGATATTATCGGAGGTTTGTGGAAGGATTATCTAATCTCGACACCGATGATTGTGAAAGGAGTTTCCAGGAATTGAAATCGATATTGACTTCGACGCCAATGTTGACCTTGCCAGAGGGTACAGAGGGGTTTATGGTGTATTGTGATGCTTCAAGGGTTGGTTTGGGGTGTGTGTTGATGCAATGTGGTAAGGTTATAGCGTATGCTTCAAGGAAGCTCAAGAATCACGAAAAGAATTATCTGACGCATGATTCGGAGCTCGCAGCGGTTGTTTTTGCATTGATAATCTGGCGGCATTATCTTTATAGGGTCCATGTGGATGTGTTAACAGACCACAAGAGCCATCAGTATCTATTCAAACAGAAGGAATTAAACTTGAGGCAGAAGAGATGGTTGGAATTGCTCAAAGATAATGATATGAATATCTTGTACCATCCAGGGAAGGCGAATGTGGTGGCAGACGCTCTTAGTCGGAAATCCATGGGTAGTTTGGCTTACTTAGAAGCAGGTCAGAGGCCTTTGGCTCGAGAGGTTTACCAGTTTGCCAGTCTGGGGGTTTGTCTTTCGGCCTCAGACGAAGGGAGTGTTGTGGTGCATAATGGAGCAGAATCTTTGCTTGTGGCGGAAGTCAAGGAAAAGCAATTCAATGATTCAGCATTGGCGCGGTTAAGAGAGTCAATTCTAAGTCACAGGACCACCGCTTTTTCACTCGACAATGGTGACGGCGTCTTGCAATTTCAAGGGAGACTATGTGTCCCGGATGTGGAGGATCTTCGGGAGTGAATAATGGCAGAGGCTCACAATTGTAGATATTCTGTAAACATAGGTTCTACGAAAATATATCACAATCAAGGAGGTCTATTGGTGGAACGATATGAAGAGGGGTGTGGCGGACTTTGTGGCTAGGTGTGCGAACTGTCAGCAAGTGAAGGCCGAGCATCAGAGGCCTGGTGGGTTGCCGTAGCTTATAGAAATCCCAGTGTGGAAGTGGGAGATGATCAATATGGATTTTGTGGTGGGGTTACCCCACACTCTGCGTAAGTTTGACTCAATTTGGGTAATAGTGGATCGACTCATGAAGTCAGCACATTTCTTTCCAGTCAAGTCCACTGACACTGCAGAATAATACGCTTAGTTGTATATCAAAAAATTTGTCAGGCTCCATGGCACTCCAGTTTCTATTATCTCGGATCGAGGGGCCTAGTTCACAACTAACTTTTGGAAAAAATTTCAGCAAGGTTTGGGTATGCAAGTAAATCTCAGCACAGCCTTCCACCCGCAGACTAACGGGCAAGCAGAGCGGACTATTCAGACACTTGAGGGCATGTTGCGAGCTTGTGTGCTTGATTTTAAGTGTAGATGAGATAATCATTTGCCACTCATAGAATTTTCTTACAACAACAATTTCCATGCCAGTATTCAGATGGCCCCATTTGAGGCTTTGTACGGTAGAAGGTGTAGGTCTCTGATTGGGTGGTTCGAGGTTGGAGAGGCTAAACTGTTAGGACCAGATCTTGTGCATCAAGCTATGGAGAAGGTTAGAATCATAAAGGAGCGGTTGAAAACTGCTCAGAGCCGTCATAAATCCTATTCAGATGTTCGTCGCAGGGATTTGGAGTTCCAAGTAGATGATTGGGTATTCTTGAAAGTATCTCCCATGAAGGGGGTCATGTGGTTTGGAAAGAAAGGAAAATTGAGCCCAAGATTTGTCGGGTCGTATAGGGTCACTTAGAGGATAGGACAACTGGCATATAGGCTGGAGTTTCCCCCTAAGATGTCATTGGTGCACCCGGTGTTTCATGTGTCCATGTTAAAAAGGGTGATTGGAGACCCGTCTGTCATTGTGTCGGTTGAGACCGTTGAGGTTAATGAAGAATTTTCATATGATGAAGTTCTGGTTGATATTCTTGATAGGCAAGTTCGTAAGTTGAGAAACACGGAGATTTCTTCGGTCAGAGTATTATGGCGGAATCAATAAGTCGAGGAAGCCACATGGGAAGCGGAAAAGGAAATGAAAGAGAAATACCCTCATTTGTTTGAATAAGTCAGGTAGTTGTTTGTGAAAGTTGTCATCTCTAAGTAAATGCATTTTGAGTAATATTGTGGAGAGATACCTCACTCCCCTAATATGCCCCCCTTCCCTCATAACTTCTCAAATTCGTGCCATATTTCTGTGTATTGTTTTAGCTAAATTATGTGCAATTTGTTGAAGTAACTAAATTATGTGGAATTCGTTGAAGTGTGTTTCGGGGGCTCTCTGACAGGTGGATAGGTCCATTTACAAAGGAAACTTTGGCAAAATTTTTAGGAAAAATCGGAGTTAGTGAAAATTGGGGGTTGGCATATTGTATTTTCAAACCCGAATGATTCCCCGATCCTCATTCGAGGATGAATGATTTTAAGTCGGGGAGGATGTAAAGACCCGTAAAATTTCTTAACTAAGGACGATGCCCGGATAGATCCCCCCCTGTTGATATAACTGTAGAAATACTTAAATCGAATCTTCTTGGAAGAAAAAGTACCCCAGGACTTGGAATATAGAATTTTTCAGGATTGTGCGGATCTACGGACCGCATAATGGTCGCATAGTTGGACAGTTGCTATCCATTCTGAGGACAGCTATGGGACCCATAATGCGATCACATTTCATGAATGCGGGCTGCATATTTACATCTGAGTTTTTGCGGAGGGAGTTATGCGGCGCACTATGCGATCGCATAACAGGTATGCAGACCGCATAGTAGCCGCATACCTGGGCAAATTCCTTTTCTTTTTGGCCCAGTTGAAGGCCAATAATGCGGCAGGTCTGCGGACCGCATAACCGGAATGCGATCGCATTTCGGACCGCAAAACTACATCGGGGCTTCCAATTTTCTAATTTTAAAATACGACCCCAGCCTAATATAACGCCCCTTCCCCTTATTTTTAACGACCTTCTGATAAAATAGAGAGAAGTGAGAGTGTGTTCTAGAGAGAGAGAGTCAAATCTTCACCAATTTGATCCTCCATCACTACTGAGTCCTGGAATTAATCGAGTAGGCCACCATTTTCTTCACCCCAAGAGGTAAGCTTCTACCCCATTAACCTTAATTTTAAGATTATTGTTAAAATAAAACATAGGTAGGTGAGTTCATGAAGGTGGGGGTTAAAGGCCTTGCATGCATGTAATAAAATTACCCTAATCTAGTAAAGGGAAGTAAGTTAGAGTAATCATTCACTAAAAAGGGGTTCTTTAATCTAAAGGAACACCTAGTGTTTGATAAAATGTTGAAGTGAGTTTAAGACATGCTCATAATTCCTAATTCTAAATTCAATTGTGCCATATTGTGAATTAGATTGAAGGTGCTAGAAGGTCCGGTAAATTGTGATAGAAATTAAGGAAAAATCTCGACTCGAGGTATTGTAAGGACCTGTAAAATTACTTGTTTAATATAATGCCCGAATAAGTCCCCGAGTTGTTATAACTGTAGAAATTCTTAAAACGAACCTTATTTGTGTAAATGTACCCCGGAATTTAAAAGAATAAATTTTTCAGAAATTGGGTGTTATGCGACGCACTATGCGATCACATAACATGTACCGCATAGTGGTCACATCCATGGGAAGAATCACTGCCCGATTTGAGGACAAATATGCTGTCCATTATGCGATCGCATTTCGATTCTGCGGACAGCATAATTGTCGCATTCTTGCCCATTGGGTTTTGGTGAGGGAGGTTATGCGACGCACTATGCGATCGCATAACGTGTATGCGGACCGCATAGTGGTCCCATACCTGCAAAGTGTATTTTTAAGGTTGGCCCATCTTAAGGGCCATTCTGCGACCGGTCTGCGGACCGCATGTCAGGAATGCGATCGCATTCCTGACCGCATACCAGTGTCGGGCTCCAAATTTTTCTAATTTTAAAACCCGACCCCCAGTTCATTAAAACACCCCACCCCTTCATTTTAACAAGTTTTCTGAACAAAATACAGATAAGGAAAGGAGAGTTCTTGAAAGAGAAAGTGGTTCTTCCACCAAAGTAATTTTCAAAGTCCCTCAAGCCTGGTATTTCGAGTAATCTCCTTCTTCTTCATTCTAGCAAGTAAGGGTTCCCAACCCCTTTTCCATTCATTTTCCGATTTTAAACAAAGGGAGGATTAGCATGGATTGATTCTTGAAAATATTAACTAAGACCTTGCATGCATATTTAATAATGGTGTTAATCTAGTAAGAGAGAGTGGTTTGGGGAAAATTTCACAAAGACGGGGTTGGTAATCTAATGGGGTCACATAGTGTTTGGCAAAATGAGTAAGAGAGTCCGAATTGCATGCATGCCTTCCAATTCTAAGTTGAGTATGTTTAATTGTGAACTAGATTGACGGTACTAGTCGGTTCAGTGATTTGTGAGTAAAAGGTAAAAAGGGATTTCGACTCCAGGTATGTATGGCTAACTTCAACCCTTGTAAAATCCCTCTTGTTGTGTAAGCGTACGGTATATGTACTTATATGAAAATATGTGAATTGACTGTCTAGTTGATTGCCACCCCACTGTGTTAGATGAGATTTTGAATTGTGACTTGGCATGTCTACCTTATTATGTGCAAAGATGGTAGTTGTTTAAAGTTATTGATATGAAGCATTGTAAATAAGTTGAACAGTTATGGAAACACCTTGTGCATAAATTGCTGCTTGATGACAGTTTGGGGTGCCTTGAGCCCAAGTAAATGAATTGTTAAATGTGAATTTGTGACTCTTCAAAGGAAGGCCCACGTGATGAAATTGTTTGGTGTTGTTGTTGAATTTGTGATCCTTGAAAGGAAAGTTCTTATAATGAAATTGTTTGTTGTTGATGATGTTGTGATGAAATTATTGGTGGTGTATTATGAAATATAAAATGTCAGGCGGGGTCGGGTTGCGCGCCGCAACACGAAGTAATAAGGTATAGGTTGTGGTGATAAGGGTGGCCGAGGTAATAAGGGTGGAAAAGTGATCTTTATCACTATTGATATGAAATTGATGAAACTCGTGAATATGGTGGTGTTGGAAAGGGAAAAAGGAGAGATTGTAAAATTGTTGACTTTGATTGTCTCTTTCCGTGTGTTTTGATTGTAGGTCCTATTGCTGTCCTTTTTCTTATCTGTATATTGGTTGGTTGTACTTGGGATAAAGTTTGTTTATACATACTAGTACTATTCCACAGTACTAAAGTCCCTTTTGCCGGGGGCGCTACATCTTTTATATGGATGTAGGTGGTTCCATAGCAGGTAGCTCAGCCCGCCGTAAGTGGTACCTCTTTTTCATCTCCGCAGCAGTTGTGGTGAGCCCCTCTTCTCCTCGGGGCCGTGTGTGGATGATTCCACCCTCTTTTGTTTATGTTGTAAAGGTATAGCCTGGGCCTTGTTACCGGCAAGATATGTAAAACCCCTAGTATTCGTAGAGGCTCCGTAGACATGATGTGGGTGTATATATGTATTTTTGGGTAGTAACAATACGTACTCGGAACCGTGGACCATGTTTGAAAGTTATGTATGTATTATGTATGGTTGAATATCAATCGTTGAAATGTTAAAAGAGGAAACAAATGGAAATATGTTGTAAACTGTACTTTGAAACTAAAAACAGCTAACTCACACAAAGTAATGCATGTTATGAACGCATGGTAATATGTTGGGCAGGAAAGGCAATCCAGGTCCGCTTGACTAGGTTCACCAGGTTAGGCGCCGGTCTCGTCCCTCGATTTTGAGGCGTGACAACTTGGTATCAGAGCCTAAGGTTTTTAAAAGAGTCCTAGGATGTCTCGGAGCCGTGTCTAGTAGAGCCCTTCTTATCGGTGTGTTGTCGACCACATCTATAATTAGGGGGCTACATGGACATTTAGAAAATTACCCTTTCATTGTTATTCTATATCGTGCGGTGAACCGGAAAGTGAAAATATCCTTGCCTAATTCGTGCTTTGTTAAATTTTTAGTAATGGCACCAAAGAAGAGAGCTCGACTCGGCCTTGAGGACAATGCCACCCCGGGTGTAGCTGTGAATTCTGTACCAGATAGTGCGGGTGAGAGTCACTCCCCGACCTTGAATCTACCTGACCCTTCTATTCCGGATCAAAGCGTTCCTATTCATGCGGCGGCGGAGGGTGCTGCAATCTCTCTCGCTGATATTCCTAACCCCTGTACAGTTCCATCTTCTGGTCCCGGTACGTCCAATGGGGACCTCAGAGGAGCTATTCATATGTTGACTCAGTTGGTGGCCGCTCAGGCCCAAAGATCTCATGATACCCCTGTGTCCTGCAGCGGACAGGGAGATTCCGCCGGCTCCAGAGTCAACCTATTTCTGCGTTTGGCCCCTCCAGAGTTTTCAGGTACAGATCCAGAGGCCGATCCACAGGATTTACTTGATGAGATGTACAAGACCCTTCGGATGATGAAGGCTACAGAGACAGATGAGGTTGAGTTAACTTCATGTAGGCTGAGGGGAGCATCATATTCCTGCTTCAAGATGTGGGAGGGTTCCTGCGGGGAGGGAAGTCCTCCGGCTAGATGGGACGAGTTTGTGGATGCTTTCATGGATCACTTCTTGCGTGCCGAGACTGTGGCAGCCCGTGCTACGGAGTTTGAGGTCCTCAAGAAGGGTAATATGAGTGTGTGGGAGAACCACATAGAGTTCGTGCGGTTGTCTAAATATGCTCCTCACTTAGTATCGACTATGGATGCCAGGGTTCGGCGTTTCGTTCAGGGACTTATTCCCTTGGTTGTGAATGAAATGAAGCTGCTACAGCTGCCTTGCTGTTACACCCCATGTTTTCGTACATGAGAGTACATCGTAAGTCAATTGATGTAAGCTCAGAAATAAGATTCTATTTGATGGAATATAAAGTAAGTTAATCATGTTACGTTGGAGGTTACAAATATTTAATATCATGAATAACGAGTACCAAGAGGGTTGGAAAGCTTAGAAGCTAAACCAACTGAAGAGAATAAGTTTCGTCAAAATTCGACGAGTTTGGAATGTTATAACATGTACTTTAGGGTGAGACTATGGTTAATTAAATTATAAGAAGGTTATGCTATGAGTTAATTTTGTCATATGATAGTCGTGTGCTACGTTTTGAAGTCAAGCAAGTTTTGGAACAGAAGTTGGAATAGGTCTTCACAAGTTACATTCATAAATTTGTTGAAACTTAGGTCGAATGTAGCTGCACTTTTCTCCCAATATACTTATAATTAGGGGATGATATACCTATAAAATTGAAGCTCTACAAGTCTAGTTTGAAATTCATTAAACCGTTCATCAATACATCATAGGAGTAGAGAGATATTTTAGGTTTCGCGAGACTACGCAGACATCATATATGACAAGTAGGTGGATCACTAGAGCTTTTTGAGCAATATATTTTATGTGTTATATGATGTCATATTGGGACATATTATATACCAAATTGAAGGTCTTGGAATTTATTTTACAACGCTCTTAACCTTTCGTTCATAAGACATCGGCATAAAAAGATATAAGCGTCGGACGATGGACCAATCCTAGGGTGCCAAGCTAGCACCTCTTAGACTTTTTCCAAAATAGATATATATGTGTCTTAGGTCGGCTATCTCTTCATATTTCAGCATAAAACGAGCAGATAACACCCATAAACATAAAANTATATGTATTTAAGTGCTTAAATTTAAAGGAAGGTTGATAAATGTGTTTCCTAATAGTTAGAACTCACGGGACGGTGATCGGAAGTCGTGAGTTCGAGTTATTTGACTTGTAGCGGACTGTTTTGTGTTGTTATTGGGCTGCGTGTTTTAATACTATTTTGCGGAGTTTTGGAGGAGGAAGGGTGTGGAGAAATACCATATAGATGTAGGGTTGTGAGCTGGTCGTTCGTTGTAACATTTCTGGGTCGTTTGACACGACTACAGTGGTCGTCTTATGTGTGAAGTGATTAGGCTATGTGTGGACTGTTTTGGGAGGCTCAATATGATTATTATTGATGTTTTTTGGGATGATAGGTAATTGTTTTGACTTGTGTGAAGTCATATAAATAGGGGAGGTGCTTTCCGTTTCATCGTAAAATAGGTTGTGGTCGATACATAATAGTTATGACGCTTAAATGATAACGATAGTATCGTTTCGCTTAAATGATAACTTGTGTGAAGTCATATAAATAGGGGAGGTGCATGTCGTGCTGCAGATCCTGATAGACAGGTAGACACAGCTCTCCCACCATAATAGGCTTTCATGTTGAGCGGTCAAAGGCGAGATCCCTTCTCCGGACTTGCCGTGGTCTTGGTATGCATTTTTGTTATAGATATTATGGGTATGTCGGGGCCCTGTTTCGGCTATGTTGTATTACATATGCTCCTTTAGAGGCTCATAGACAGGTGTCAACTCATGTATAGTTTTGTATGCCTTGTTGGATAATTTTGTTGTATAGTCTTTCATGGCGGCGTTGTAGCTCATACCTTTTATGTAGTTTCTTAGCAATCTTGTCATCCCATGTGATGTATGTTCATGATCAATATATACCATTTATATTGATCTCGTTATCCCTTAAAGATAATAAGAAGGTTAGATAAAATGTACGTTGGTGCTCGGCAAGTATGGCCCGGGTGCTAGTCATAATCCTCAAGTTTGGGTCGTGACAAACTTGGTATCAGAGCCGGTCTTTCCTAGGGTTTGTCAATGAGCCGTGTCTAGTAGAGTCTTGTTTATGGGTGTGTTGTGCACCACACTTATAAGCAAGAGGCTACAGGGCATTTAGGACTGTTACTCTTTCTTCTTACTCTAGATCGTGTGGTAGAGCTCAATCGTAAGAACTCAATTTCCTCAATTCTATCTTATTTATAATACGACGATGCATACATCTTGAAAGATGGATGGTAAGAGATTGCAATGTGGCTTTGGAGGAGTTGAGTTAGAGGAACTCAATTTTGCATCATGCTTATGATGAGTAAAGGTGAGGGCTTCAGCAGATCATGTGTGTACTGAGATGTGTTAGTTTCTTAATAAGGAGCTCTAAGGAAAGAATATCTATCTACCCATATGGTAAAAAGAAATAAGAGAATCAGAAGGTAGATACGAGTTTTAGCAAGTAAAAGAAGCAAGATAAAGAAGGGTACGAGGTACCTAGTTAATAAAGATTATCAGTATTTATAATTCTGGCAGAGAAATATAAGCATTTTTAGTTACTTTCAACGGTAACAGAGATATCTACAATTGTCCATACCAATCTCAATTATGCCCTATGGGAGCTAACTGAAATAATTTAAGAGAAGGATAGGATATCAAGATCTAGTCGGGGTTAGAGTAACCAAAAATTGTGGATAGATTGTTATCATTATTTAACATTTTTGAAGGGTAGTGCCGAACATTGTAATAGTTCTCATTTGGAGATAGCCATATGGTCACTCTAGAATAGAACAATCAGATGTGAATACTAGAATATTCAAAAATTTCAGAAGATAGGCACTAGGATCCTAGAAGGGATAAATATTTGCCCTAGTATGACTCCAGCCGCCAAAAAAAAATGTTAGGCATCTCGAAGAGCAAGTGATATGAAGCAGGGGGAGCTAAATGTTAAATAACGTCATGCTAAAGTCTTTATAATAGGGATATAGATAGAGATATTAGCATGAGAATAAGAAGAGAGTAAATGAAACATTATGAGTAAGAGGTGATAAATGAGTAATAGCGGTAAATCAAAATGTGGTATAATGATAAAGTCTATAGTCAAGTGAAAGAAAAATGAGAGGAGACAGGCCTTGAGATAATACAAAAGTATAAGCCATAAAGCCATACCCTCATTTCCAGAATTGAGTTGGTGACTCACACGTGATTACCATAAGAAAAAGGTATAACCCCCCAAGTAATAGAAATTAGTACGGGATAGTAAACAAGAAAAAAAAATCGAACATGAATTAGAGATCAAAGGAATTGGTAATAGTCGACATCGTTTCAAAGATAGTGTTTCGACAATAATATAATGAACAATAGAAGAATAACCTTTAAAGGTCATTCACGAAGACGCTTCCCTAAAGCAAGCACTATGAGCAGAGTTAAGCTTAAGGGACTAAATGTGCCAGTTATACCACGTGTCACCCTTGTGTGTACGAAATTCAATTATACCTGGTGTAGAAGGGTTACCGCAAGGCGAGTAATGTCTGTGAAGATGTAGAAACAAAATGCCAAAGATGAAGAGGTAAATATCGAATGGTAAAGGAAGAATGTGGTAAAAAGGTGAAAGGAATAAGATTGCATTTATTCATATCCTACAGATATAATATAACTCCAGAACATTATGCAAGCATGATGTTGGGGAGAATCAATAAGGGTTTCGCACTCGATGATTTTGATATATAAGTGGGAATGAACACTTGATACATAAGGATCATGTACAAGAGGTAAGTTAAGACAAAGGGCATAACCGAATAAGCGTTACATAAAATAAAGATCTGAGAATTGACCAATGGGTAGTCAGTAGTTGATTCAGGAAGAGCCTAGTTATGGCTAGATAGGAGGATATAGGCAAATCAGTAGATCATGCAAGATAAACGTAGTGAAACCCAGCATAGGAAATTCAGGCTCTTAGATACAAAATCGTAATCCTCGAGAAATATTCAGACAGGAGTTGGGGTAGTAGAAGGTATAATATAAGTGTTACGGAAATAAAAGAGAGTGCCACAATGGAGACAACTGAAATTTCAATTCAGAAGAAACCCTACAAGCACAAGGGCATGGAGGTAAGTAACTAACGATAATGATAGGCGAGTAAGAACATCATAAATACTGTGGGATATACAATGTAATAAGGTCTCAGCTTTATAAGAGCTGTAAATTCTTCCCTAAGTACTACAACGAAAGACTAGCTGAGGAAATAAGGAAGCAGGCTTCAACATAAGCATAGTGACCTAAAGTAGAAATGGTCTTGTAACAACAGTCTCACTATAATGTTGTATGCACTCCATAAGAAAGTGGAATCTATCGTAGCTAATGAACGGAAGAAAAATAAATCAATCAAAAGTTGATAATTGAGATCGTATGAGTTACAGGAAACCCCCGTATTCATGGGCACTAAGATAGGCCAAGTATCCATGCAGCAAGTGGAAGAACGACCAGGAAAAGTAATTATTTACATTTAAGACAACTGAGAAGGCGTGAAAGGAAATATATGGTGCAAACATGATGAAAGGAAGGTTACGAGTAGTATAAGTAGATGTGCGTAGGTCGCAAGCTAAAGTATGGTAGAGCAACAAGGTTTTAGCTAGGCAGGAGTAAGGATAAGAAAATGTGAGTGAGAAGGTGACGAAAATAGGTAATTCCTCGGGATTAAACCCATCACAACAAGAGAGCTAATGGTTTCCATACAGTTATAAAAAGCTCAGTATAGCATGAGTGAACTCAAAGGAGTTTAAAACTAGGAGCATTTAGAAGAGATAGAATGCTACCATAATAGTAAAGTAAGGGTGTAATTGTGATAAATGATAAGAGGATGACGTTTAGACCTTTGATTGAGTAATGATTTTGAGAACAAGTATTTCATGAAATGCACGGGATTAGAATACCCCCATAAGATGAATCACATTGGGATGCTATGAAATACAGTTATTGCATTATAGTATCGTCCCTAAGTGGATCAGGAAAATCACTTCATATGTTCCCCGATGAGACGCGAGCCCTAGTGACGATATATTACATAAGAGGTTTCAAATTATCAGTGGTAGATTATAGATCAACATTAAGGTGAATCAACAATAGATGGATGAAAGTTCCAAAGTATGAGATGAGATTAGGTTGTCAGTCTTAAGATGAACCGTAATGAGGAAGCATTAGAGGACTTAGATTTATACATATAGGATAAACGGTGAGAGAAAAACCTGGAGTTGGGTGGCAATTGTCCATAATAATAAATCGAAGTAAGAGTTATGGTATAGTATGACCTACCTAGTAGTGGTAAAGCCATAATAATAGATAAATGAGGCTATGAAACAAGATATAACAATAGTCGTAAGTTCAACAAAATACCAAACAAAGAACTTAGTACACCTATAGATGCCCGGAGGGACATCTTTTCATAGTACAATATATGTTCACCAAGTGAATCCTAAAGATAGGTTAAAAGCTAAAAAGAAACAAAAATGGAGATAAGAGTCGCATTGGCGCACATTGAAGGTTAGAATTGTCTAGGCATGAAAGAAGGCAGAAATAGTTAAGACATTGAAAGGAGTTCGACCACAAGTCGTGGTGTGAGAAAGAGGCCTAAAGGGGGGAATGTTCTAGCCTTTGGATTTATTCACCGAGCAACTCCCTAGATGGAAAAGAAGATATTAAATTATTTGTAAGAGTTATTGCTTAAGATATGCAAAAAGTGCATTAGTCAACATTCGAGGACGAATGTTCTAAAGGGGGGAATGATGTTACACCCCATGTTTTCGTACGTGAGAGTACAT
>ML257165.1:762-50776 GCA_005239495.1 Nicotiana undulata | reverse complement strand
CTCGTGACTATGGCAGGGCGGTACGCTCTGCTCTCTCGCGACCCCTACTCTAATCAAAAGACTGAAGGCCCCTACTGAAGATAGGTCGCCAAACTATGACCGAGAGTTTCGCCTTTTGAAGCGCCAGTCGCGTAGGGCGACCGGGCCAGGCCGAGTCAGAAAGGCTTTGATGACTCAAGGTTCATATTAGGGAAAGGAGAGTGAGGGGAAGAGGGGGCAGCCCTCGGCCCGATCATCCAATTCGCTCCAACAGACAGGCATGGTTCTGTAGTCAAAGCAACTTCGTCACTTTCGTGTACCCATCGGACGGCAGCCATTTTGGGGGTTCCTTAGGGACCGATTCACTCTGCGTAGATTGACTGAACGCAGAAAACCTTCCACTGGCAGGCGATCGTGTTTTTCACAGGATTTTTCGTTACTCATGTCAGCATTCTCACTTCTGATATCTCCAGGTCTTGTCACCAAAAACCTTCCCCGATTGACAGAACGTTCCGCTACTGACACTTGAAAAAGCAGCTTTCAAGGTCTCGTCACCAAGAGCATGGTATGAGCGACTATCAAAATTCCTGCTAGAATATGGATACAAACGAGGTAAAATTGACAGTACCTTGTTCTTAAAGGAAAAAGGTAAGGATCTTCTGGTTGTGTAAATATATGTGGATGATATCATATTTGGGGAAACCTCTGAAAAATTGAGTAAGGAATTTGCTATACTTATGGGGAGTGAGTTTGAGATGAGTATGATAGGTGAGCTAAACTTCTTTTTAGGCTTACAAATCAAGCAAAACTCAAATGGAATAATGATCCATCAACAAAAGTATGTGAAAGAATTGCTCAAAAGATTTGAAATGGAAGACTCAAAGGAAATTGACACCCCCATAGCCACAACTA
Source organism: Nicotiana undulata (assembly GCA_005239495.1). Lineage (NCBI taxonomy): Eukaryota > Viridiplantae > Streptophyta > Magnoliopsida > Solanales > Solanaceae > Nicotiana > Nicotiana undulata. Next base: position 49,885 of record ML257165.1, on the reverse strand, counting down.
CAAAATTAGATGTGGATGAACCTGGTTCATCCGTTGATCAGAAGCTTTACAGAGGTATGATTGGGTCTTTATTATATCTCACTGCCAGCGGACCTGATATTGTGTTCAGTGTAGGACTGTGTGCTAGGTTTCAGACAAATCCAAAGGAGTCCCATCTAACTGCAATGAAGAGAATTCGGAGATATATGAAAAGCACTACTGATTTATGCCTTTGGTATCCTAAAGGTAGTAATTTTGACCTTGTAGGATATGCTGATGCAGATTATGCAGGTTTCCTGGTTGACAGGAAAAGTACTTCAGGCATGGCTCACTTTTTGGGCTCTTTCCTTGTGTCTTAGGCCACCAAGAAACAAAACCCAGTAGCCTTGTCTACTGCTGAGGCTGAATATGTGGTCGCAGCCTCATGCTGTGCTCGGTTGCTTTGGATCAAGCAACAACTCATGGACTTTGGTATAGAGGTTGGATGCATTCCTATTTTCTGTGACAACACTAGTGCAATTAGTATGGCGAAGAACCCGGTTCATCATAAGAGAACTAAGAACATAGATGTCAGACACCATTTTCTAAGGGATAACTATGAAAAAGGAATGATCTTAATCGAATTTTGTGCTACTGACAAAAATATTGCAGATATATTTACTAAAGCACTGAGTAGGGAGCATTTTGAGAGAAACCGGCTTGAATTAGGGATGATTAAGATCACCTAATTGAAAAACAAAAATGAAAAAAAATATTTTTTTTTTGGCTAGAAACACTAAAATAGGTAACTAACCAGACTAATAATTGCTCAGTCTCATGTCTTTAATGCCATACTCTCTTGCCATGTATTAATATGATTCCCTGGTTGCTAATGATATTTTTCTATCTTTGTAAATTGAGGCAAATTAAAGATTATAACACGATGAACTTGGTTCATTGCTGCTGGTTCATCTGACTGACAAGGTACGTGCTCATCTCCATACACTTATTGAAATAATTATAGTCACACATGAGCAGGACTCTATCTATATTTGGTTAAATTCAAATTCTCAGTACTTATCCCAAAATGAACCTGTTTCAAGGAGTCCCATCGTATCTTAAATATCCTAGATTTAGGGATCCCTAACCGTCTAATCAATGACACTCCTACAACGATTAGACTCCCATTTGACTAATAATTCTGCCCGTTGTACAATTAATAACCACATCTTTAAAAGTCCATCATTACCTCCCCTCTTAAAAAGCATAATCGTCGAACCAAGTTCATCATTCCTCTCATACAAAAATTGATCAACTTTCTTCTCTTCCCAACTCTTCATAAAAATGTCTTCACCACCCCCTGCTTCATCTTCCTCCACCACCCCTGATTATGGGGTCGGTCTTGATGACTCTAGTTCTAATTCTCTATTAGTACACAGTTCACATTCTCCAACCAGATCTTCGACCCCCCAAAACCCTCCAGTTCTTGAACCATTCCTAAACCTATCCCTGAACCCACTCCAGCCCTCAGACAACGTCGAGTAAAGGTATTGGCCAGGAAATCAGTTGCCTCTGGTTCTCGTGCTAGATTTTTAGAGGAGATACTTCAAGCTAGCAAGATCCAAGATTCTGAATCTTCTAGTGAGTCCTTCAAATCCACTAATGAGGATGAAGCACCGGGTTTATCTTACACTCAAAAGGGAAATCTTGAAGTTGAGTCTGCAAATGAAATGGCTAAAAACAGATTTATCTTGGTTGGGTTGATTGCGGATGTAGAGGTACCGGATAGGTAGAGAAAACTTAGGAAAAATATAAACCTTAAGAGAGAGGGAGAAGGGAGCTCAGAAAGGGGATCTGGGAAGGAAGGTGCCACTCTTGCTATTTGTGGCCCCTCTCCTGTGATTGTTGATGAAGGAGTCAAAGCTTTAGGGGGAAGCAATTATGGGGAGGCAACATCAGGTTTGGAGAGCCTACAATAATCAGTAGATGAACCCGGTTCTTCTATTGAGGAAACATTGGCTGAGATGCTGAAAAAGTTGGGGGAGTCCTATAATCCCAAAAAGAAGAGAACTCCAAAGTCCAAGAAGGCTAATACCCCAGTTCCACTTAAGAAGATGAAAACTTCATTATCTGCTGATGCTCCTGCCCCAAATATTCGTGCTACGAGAAGTGTTGTTAGGAAAGGAGAAGAATAATTGGAAAGAGCTCTGAGAGTGAGCAAGAAGAAGAAGGCTGCCAAGGGAAAGGCAAAAGTTGGAGAGCCTATTGAGGTAGTTCCTGTTGATGACGATGCGATGGACCTGGTCCGTCATAAGGAGCAACTTGCTCCAGTTGTAGTTGAGACACCTAGACCCAAGAAATCTAAGGTTTCTTCCAAGAAGTCAGCATCTGTGTCTACCACACCCTCAACCATTGCAAAGAGAACCAGGTCTGAGACAAAGAAAGTCAAGATTCTCGAAGAAGAGGAATGGAGTGGAGGAGAATATGAGGTGTCTGGTGAAGAAACTAACAAACTCACCATGTTTGGCAAGCGTACTATCCTGAAGGGGAAGATGTTTAGAGACCTTGAGGAATCAGGGATGATTTTTCTTATGGATACCCTGGATGTGCAAGGTTGGAAGGACATGGTTCTTCACCTTGAAGAAAGGCTGGCTAGGAATGAGTTGGTTGAATTTATGGCCAATGCAGTTGTCAAAGATGGCAGTGTATCTTCCAAGGCTCAAGGAGTTGAGGTTTTTTTTAATGCGAAAGAGTTGGGGGGAAATACTGCATATCCCGTCTGAGGGTTATGATGATTATACAAGGCAAAGATGGCCTAATCTGGATGGTTTGTCCTCAGCTCTTCAAATTATAGATTTTTCTGTGAAAATGAGAAAGAACTTGAGCCCAGGCCAGTGTTTAAGAGTTAAATGAGGCCCCAACACAAGTTGTTCTTTGAGTTTGTGATCAAGTTTATGCTGCCAAGACAAGAGCGAATGCACATTGCCAGCTATATGGACCTAACGCTTATGGAATGCTTGTACATGGGTAAGCAGATCAACTGGCCTGCCTTCATCATCCAGCTCTTGGACAGGGTTGTGAATGGAGCCAAGGCACACGCTATACCTTATGGATTTATTCTGACTGTTGTGCTTGCTCACTTTAGTGAATAAAGCTGAAATGGCTACTGCTAAGGACTACTTTGGGAAGAACACACTTCTGACCTATGACTACATTGTTAATGTTCCTGAAGATGAACCTGGTTCATCTAGGAAAATTCCTGTTAATAGCAAGGTCAGGACGCTGGTGCAGGAAGGTGAGATAAAGGATGCGGAGATTGAAATCTCGTCTTATTGAGGTTGAATCTAAACGGAATGCTTTCAGAACAGAATAAGCCAAAGAAAAGGAGAAGAATGAAAGTGTTCTTCAACAAATGCTCTCCCTTATTCAATCCAACACCACAACCTCCTATGCCCCTTCCCAGCCTTAGGAGTCCAGTGCCCACCAAAACCTCTTTCTATGCCTAGTTTGGGATTTTATCTTGTTCTGTTTTTTGTTGTTGTTTTGCTCATGGTTGTGACTGTTTTTAATTCATTTTGTGTATGGTGCTTGATCTTGATAAGGACTTCATTTGACCTAGTGTCTCACCATGGGGTGCGCCTGTGTTGTTTGTGAAGAAGAAACATAGGTCGATGAGGATGTGCATAGACTATCGACAGTTGAACAAAGTCACCATCAAGTACAAATATCCATTGTCGAAGATTGATGACTTATTGGATCAACTTCAGGGTGCCAAGGTGTTTTCAAAAACTGATTTGAGGTATGTCTACCATCAATTGAAGGTTAGGACATCTGATGTCCCTAAGAAAGATTTTCGGACTCGGTATGGGCATTATGAGTTTCTAGTGATGTCATTTGGGATGACAAATGCCTTGGCAACATTTATGGATTTGATGAACCGGGTGTTCATCCCTACTTGTATTCCTCTATGATTGTATTAACTGATGATATCTTGATCCACTCCTGCAGCTGAGAGGAGCACGAGCAACACCTTTGGATTGTAGTTCAAAACTTGAGAGATAGCTAGTTATATGCCAAGTATTCAAAGTGCGAGTTTTGGTTGGACATAGTCAACTGTTTGGATCACGTCGTATCGACAAAGGGCATAAAGGGGGATCTCATGAAGATTGAGGTAGTTCAAAACTGGACAAGACCCACATCAGCTACAAAGATCCGGAGTTTCATAGGTTTGGCGGGTTATTACATCCGGTTCGTGAAGGGGTTCTCATCTATAGCAGTCCCATTGACTAGATTGACCAAGAAGGGTGCCCCGTTCAGATGGTCAGACAAGTGTGAGTTGAGATTTTAGAAGCTCAAGACTGCTTTGACTACGACGCCAATGTTGGTGTTGCCTACATGTTCAGGATTTAAATGGTGTATTGTGATACATCTCGTGTTGGGCTTGGTGTAGTGTTGATGTAGAATGGCAGGGTGATCGCATATGTGTCGCGGTAGTTGAAGGTTCATGAGAATAATTACGTTGTTCATAACTTAGAGTCGGCGACCATTATTCATGCGCTGAAGATTTGGAGGCACTACCTTTACGGCGTGTCGTGCGAGGTATTCACGGATAATCGAGGTCTATGATATTTGTTCAAGCAAAAGGATTTCAACTTGAGGTAGAAGAGGTGGTTGTAAATGTTGAAGGACTATGATATCACCATTTTGTATCACCCCATGAAGGCCAATGTGGTGGCCGATGCCTTGATTAGAAAGGAAGTGAGTGGTGCCAGCCTTGCGTACATCCTAGTTGGTGAGAGACCACTTGCATCAGATGTTCAGGATTTGGCAAATCAGTTTATGAGGTTGGACGTTACAGAGTCTAGTCGTGTTCTAGCTTGTACAGTCGCTCGGTCTTCCTTTTATGAGTGCATCAGGGAGCGGCAATATGATGACCCTCATTTTCTTAACCTCAGGGACACAGTGCGACACAATGGTACCAAGTAGGTTACTGTTGGGGATGATGGGGTTTTGAGGATGGAAGGTCGTATTTATGTGCCTAATGTGGATGGGCTTCGTGAGCCGATTCTTGAGAACGCCCACAGTTACCGCTATTCTGTTCATCAGGGCGCCGCAAGATGTATTAGGACTTGCGGCAACATTATTGGTGGAGGAGGATGAAGAATGATATAGTTGCATATGTAGCTCGGTGTCTAAATTATCAGCAAGTAAAGTACGAAAATAATAGATCTGGTGATTTGCTTTATAAGTTATAGATTCCTTAGTGGAAGTGAGAGCGCATCACTATGGATTTTGTTGTTCGTCTCCCACGGACTTAGAGGAAGTTCCACGCGGTATGGGTCATTGTGGATAGGCTGACTAAGCCAGCGCATTTCATTCATGTGGCAGCTACCTATTCTTTAGAGCGGTTGACTGATATTAACATCTGCGAGATAGTCTGCTTCACCATGTGCCCGTGTCCATCATTTATGATAGAGGTACGCAGTTCACTTCGCACTTCTAAAGGGAAGTACATCGTGAGTTGGGCACACAGGTTAAGTTGAGCACATTCATCCCTAAACGAACGAACAGTCCGAGCGCACTATTCAGATATTGGAGGACATGCTTTGCACTTATGTTATGGATTAGGCGGGGTTCTTGGGATCAATTCTTGCCACTTGCGGAATTTTCCTACCACAACAACTACCAGTCGAGCATTCAGATAGCTCCATATGAGGCATTATACGGGAGTCAGTTTCGTTTACCAGTTGGATGGTTCAAGCCGGGGGAGGCTCAGTTGTTGGGTATAGACTTGGTACAGGATGCCTTGGATAAGATCAAGATTATTCAGGATTGACTTGGCACAACTCAGTCTAGGCAGAAAAGCTATGCTGACCGTAGAGTTCAAGATGTAGCAATCATGGATGGAGAGACAATATTGCTCCAGGTCTCACCCATGAACGGTGTGATGAGGTTCGGGAAGAATGGCAAGTTGAGCCCTAGGTACATCAGACCCTTTGAGATTCTTTAGAGCGTGGGTGAGGGGCCTACAAGCTCGCAGTGCCACCTAGTTTATCTGCAATCCATCTGGTGTTTCACGTGTCCATGCTCCGAAAGTATGACGACGATCCGTCCCATATGTACATTTTTGCTCAGTCCAATTAGACAAGGATTTGACTTACGAGGAGGAGCCATTGGCTATTCTAGCCCGACAGGTCCGATAGTTGAGGTCTAAGAGTTATCCTTCAGTTCAAATGCAGTGAAGAGCTCAGCCGGTCGAGGCAACCACTTAGGAGTCCGAGTCAGACATGCGGAGTAGATATCAAGACCTTTTCACCAGTCTAGGTACTTTTCTATGTCCTTTCGAGGACGAACGTTTCTTTTAGAGGTGGAGCATGTGATGACCCCATAGGTTATCTAGGGCTTTAACCCTTAATTAGGTGTTCTAAAACCTCAAATAGCTCATTTTAGCCTTCCTCGATTTGTGTGCACAGTCTGTGTCTTTTTTCGGAAGACTTCTATGTGAAATATTGATTAAAATGTGAATGCCTTAAAAATTAAGTTGAGTTGACTTCGATTGACGTTTTGAGCTAACAGACCTGGACTCGTATTTTGACGGTCCCGGTGGGTCTTTATCCTGATTAGGGACTTAGAGTATGCTCAAAATCGAATTTGGAGGTCCCTAGCTCGAGTTATCGCAATTTGTTGAAAATTTGAAGTTTCAAGGTTTAAAGAATTTATGAATTTGACTGATGTTTGACTTTGTTGATACTGGGTTGGGATTGTGGTTCCGGAACTTGGTATAGGTCCATTACTGTATTCATGACTTTTCTGCAAAATATTGTGCAAAACAAAAGTGATTTGACGTGATTCAGACGTTCGGTTGAAACATCACAAGTTCTTAAGTTTTATTGAAAATTTTATTCATTTTGGTGTGCAGTTTGTAGTTCTAGGTGTTATTTTGGTGTTTTGATCGCGGGAGCTAGTTCGTATAATATTTTTGGACTTGTGTGCATATTTGGTTTGAAGCCACGATAGCTTGAGTGATTTTCAGATAGGCTACAAATGGTTTGAACTTAGACAATTCTGGTTTCCTTTAGTTGTTGTTGTCAGCTGGTGTTTCCTTCTTTGTGATAGCGAAGGTACTCACGCGATCGTGATGAGTAACCTGGGCCGGGGAGGAAAATTACCCTATGCGAACGCAAGGCTATGGACGTGAACGCGGAACAGTAGGGGGGACTGCCCTTCACGAACGCGTCCGGACCAAACGCGAACACATAGCTTTGAGAGGCGGGGGCTGGGAGTTGAGGTTACTCTATGCGTACGCAAGCCTAGGATTGTGAACGCGGAGGTGAGGTAAGCTAAACCTTCGCGAACGCGTGGAGTTACTCGCGACCGCGTAAGCCAGATAGGCAGTGCTCTTCGCGAACGCGTCAGGTTTCACGCGATCGCTATGAACACTTGACGCCCAGTGATTTAATTGTTTCGAAAACGGGATTTCACCCTTTTTTCATAAACTTTCCATTAGAGCTCGGCCTAGAGGCGATTATAAAGAGAAAACTCATCACCAATATATAGGCTTGCACACTTTAACTCATTTTCTTCCATTTCTAACATCACCCCTTAATTTCTAGCGTTAATCTTTATTCTTCCATCGCAGAAATCTAGGGATTTAGGAAGAATTGTGAGTTTTTACAAATTCGGGGTTTAGATATCAATCTGGGGTCGAATTTTGAAACTAATTACATAATCGGGCTCGGAAGTGAATTGGTAAATGAGTTTTGGTCCGAACCTCGAGTTTTGACCAAGCGAGCCTGGGGTTGAATATTTTCTTGACTTTCTGGGAAAAGTGTAAAAATTCTATCTTTATGTATTATAACTGATTCCCTTAGCATTATTTGACGTTATCGAGTTGATTGTGGTTAGATACGAGTGGTGTCGAGGCAGATTCTAGAGGAAAGGGCCCGATAGAGCTCTGAGTTGACTGCAGAGTGAGGTAAGTGTCAAGTTCAACCTTGATTTGAGGGATTTAGGAACCCTTTAATTATGTGCTATGTTAAATTCATGTGTGTAAATAAAGGCATGGAAGTAATCATATAATAGAATTTATAATGTATTTAAGTTGAATATATGTGGTGCATATATAGTCATTTCATCAGAGTGAGCTAAATATGGTTAATAATTATATTTTCAAAAATTTACACTCCTTCACTTTTATTGTATAATTTACGCATAAGATTTAATAATATTTATATAAAAAATTTCATATTTGAGATTAGGTACACACGCAACGTACGTATCCTAAGACAACTTTATTAGAAAACAACGAGGTTTGGACTTAGGATTATCACTTTCTGAAGTTGGATTATACTAATCCGTAACTAGGCAAAGTCATAAAATAAAAGCTCTTTACTGAATTAATACTGTCTTTTTTAAATTATAGCATTAGTTACTACGAGATTAATCTTATGTGTTAAAAGTTTTTCTTTCTTTGTTAAATTACACGTCTACTGACATTTACCTTGTGTAATATTTACGGATATATAAAAATCCTTTGTACGAAAAAAAAAAAGAAAAAGAAAAGGGGATTAAAGTAAGTAGTAAACACGGGGAAGTACGACAATTGCATCATTTGAAATAACATCCATATATATATATATATCCTAAAACACAACCATGATCAGAACAAAGTTTATTTTTTTAATATTGCAATGCAAGCTTCTTAAAAGGTAAAGCAAATAAATATTTTTGGCAGTCACTCACCATGGCTGGCAGTCCCTTTTTTCCTTCTAATTTACTTAATTTCACAGGCAAGAAAAACTATAAGCTCACCAATTTCGGTATTTTGTGTAAACAATCACACCAGCATCATTATAATAACCCAAATAAAAACCATCAGACTGCACTTTCCATTGGCATTTGGTAGTATACTCTGGAATAAAACCTTTTCCATCATGAATGCAATAATTCAAATCGTTAAATACATCAAATACTTGATTTTTTCCATCCCACCAAAAATGACAAAAGAATAATGTACGTTTGGTTGCACAAAATTCCCAATTGAAATCTGTTCCAACATTAGGGTAGTTATACCCTAGGTCATCGTCTCCAGATGCACAGTGAATTTCTAGTTTAGGGGAATTGACAGGAAGATTATTGTGAACGTGTACCTGGTGTTGTCGAAGTAAAGGGAATATACATCCTTGAATGTTGTGGATCATGTTAAATAGTAGTAACAAGAAGAGGATGTTCACTAAGAAGTGAACCATGTTGAGCAAATAATTAAGGATTGTGTTTTTGAATAATATTAAATTTGTTGGCTTCCTCTCAAGGTCTTTTAGTTTGATTGTATATAAAGGAGAAATATGCCGAAATTTTGGTAACTTTTTCGAGCCTTTTAATTTTAATAATCACAACCTCTTTTGTGTTTTTCCCTATTTAGACTCTTCTGTTTTGGAAAGCAAGAAAATATGAAGAGAAAATATATTATATTCATAATCTTATTACCAAAAAAGATTTTGGTCATCTACTTATTTAGGAATATTTTAAGGGAAGGTAAATGCAAATCTAATTAGGACATCTTTATAAGATACCTTTTAATGAAAAATAGTTATGTTACCAAATGTGTGTTCTCCATAAGATGATAAAACAATCAGCCAGATTAAGCCAAAAATTCGCGTATGAATCAGCACATATTGAATGACATATTGGAGCTCGGGAGAAGGGAACGTTGGAGTAACGTTAAAGTTGTCTCTGTGTATCCTATACCTTGGAGAAGGATAGACAGTCCACATTACACTCCTTTGTTTAGGAAAAAAATACGACATGACACGTGGCCGCTTAAAGGAAGGACACGTGGAATAAAAGATGGATATGGCCACGAAACATAGCTATTCTGCTTGTCACTGGAAGGAATAACGATCACAAAAGGAGCATTAACTGCTTTGTGTCTGATAACATTTAATACAAAATATTTGCAGCATTAAGGATGATGGCCCGTTACAAAAAATTTAGCATTTATGTCCAACGTTACATCTTCATCAATGGCCCTCATAATTGACATTAAAGAAGTGCATGATCCTTGGACTTCCTCCCTAGACATAGATATAAATATGGAGCCTAGTTATCATTGTAAGGGACACAGATTTTCTGGCTAACTTACACTACATTCTATACGCCATTATAATAAAATTTTACTCTCTCGTTTTTGATCTCATCATTATTGTGCTTGGAAACCTTGTTCCCGGACTCATTAACTTTATTGTTTCATATACATCTTAAGGCAAAATATTTTACATTTCATTAGTTATTTTATTACTTTTTGGATCAAATTAATTAACTTGTCTAGAAACCACGAACAAATTAACTGTACTATTTTTCGGGTAAACAGTTTGGCGCCCACCGTGTGGCCTAGACAGTCGTGTAGTTAAATTGATCGTTGCCTTTTTTACTAACGTGTTTGATTATTTTCTCTTAGCAAAAATTACAAAAGAAATGGAAGATAACACTATTAACAACACGGGAAACCCTAAAATTCAAGTGGAACAACCTCATTTGGAGAATTCAATAGTGACACTCGTAATGAGCGGAACGACGTCACACTATCGGATGACATGCGGTATCCTTGGCAAGTTTGGGAGACAACGCCTGATGATGCTGATGAGGAGCACGTAGCAGATGTAGTGAGCATGCAGACAAGTTCATCATTGATAGAAGGACCGATCTTGGCTGAAATAACAGATCGCTGGTGGATAGAGAAATCTCGGGGTCGTGAATTCTTCTTACCTAAAGTTGTCGGAGTATAACTTCAACGTCAGTGTGGTGGAGTTTGTATCAACCATGAGAAATATCAACAGGATTCCCAAGACCTACGAAATCTGATCCCAGCCAAAGGGATCCCAAACGACCGTTGGACAGGGTACTGCCGACACTTCCGGGAAGAAGTAGCAACACTATTGAAGAATGGTCACCTTAGAGAATTATTGAGTGATCGAGATAAAAGCAATTATGGTCGGATCAGGGGAAACACATAAACCTTGAAAGCAGGAGAGGAACCGCCACGCCAAACGTTCAATATGATCTTCGGAGGGAATGAAATCACGGGGGTGTCTTTTTGGGCAACAAAGAAAAAAAAAGTATCGATAACTTATAGTAAAAGGCTCTGGGAAGACGATATCACATTCACGGAAAAAGATGCACACGGATTACTGCTACCGCACAATAACGCACTGTAATTTCTTTAAATTTGTTAGAAAATTAAAAATGTTTTAGTAGATCCACGAAGTTCAGCTAATATCATATAATGGAGAGTGGTGGAGCAAGATAAACTCACCGAAAGCATTATCCCGGCAACGAAACTCCTCGTCGGATTCAACCTCTTAAGCGTGACAACCTGGGGTAAAATATTGGCTGCTCACGAAATGCGAGGGAGTAATGAAGAAGACTCTCTTAAAAGTGGTAGATGGAGACATGTTGTATAACATCATCCTGGGAAGACCATGGCTGCAAAAGATGAAAGTTGTGCCTTCAACATATCACCAATTGTTGAAGTTTACAACACTCGAGGGGGTCAAAGAGATAAGGGGTGATCAACGATCGGCATATCAATTACTGGAACCGGCTCCTGTCCCTGCACTAGAGGAAATCGGCCCGGGGACAGAGGATTGGGAACAATACCAGGCACCAAGGTATTTTCAAGTACTAGAAGAGACAGAAAGGACAAAGTCCACGGCAGAAGAACTGGAGCAAGTTGAGTTGTTTGAAGAAATCCTAGAAAGGAAATTCTATTTGGGAACAAAACTGTACCCGGAGCACAAGTCTACTTTTATTGAATTCCTTAAAAGTAACGCCGATTGTTTTACCTGGTCGCACGAGGATATGACACGAATCACAATGGAGATAGTCGTACACATGTTAAGCATGTATCCCAACATACCTCCGGTAAGGCAAAAGAAGAGCCCTATTGCTGAAGCCCAGATGATGCCTAGAGTTTTCTGGAGTAGTGCCACTGCATTCTTCGTGCTGCGGGTATTGTGGAGACGAGCGGGGTTGATTTTTTCACGTCTTAGTTTAGAGGATCGACTTGTTAGTGGTGGCGGGCATATGAGTTGGGTGGCACGGCCGATTCAGCTTCATTACCTAGGTTTATGTTTCAGAGATGTTTTTGAGAGAGTATGTACCTCACTCCCTCCTAGAGGCATGGCTCGCGGAGTTTGAGTAGTGGCGTAAGGGCACTATATCAGTGTTAGTGTACGCCGTCAGATTCAGTGAGTTGGCTAGATATGTACCTCACTTGGTTGCTACAGTTAGGGGACGAGTTCGTAGATTTATTGAGGAGCTCGGGCAGGATATTTGGTTAAGCATGACTTGAGAGTTGGAGTCAGATGTCTCGTTTCAGTAGGTAGTAGGGATCGCTCGCCGGTTAGAGTGCATGTGAAATCGGGGGCGAGAGGACAGACAAGATCATGATAGAGAGTACAGGGAGGCGAGGAGGCCTTGTAGACTGGAGAAAATCTACTGATCCATGGAAGCAGGGTACGACACGGTAGAGGTTTTGTGGGTCAGCCAGTTCAGTTGCATTATCAGATTCGCATAAGATTTCAGGTACTCATAGGTCTTAGAGTACTCATATTGCACAGTTTCCACAGCCATGTCAATAGAGAGGTTATTTTGAGTATGGAGATACCAGCCACAAGATGAGAGATTGCCCTAGGATTTAGGCAGGTGTGTAACAACAGGGTATTCAGGTGAGTAGAGGATGCCCAAAAGGGGGAGGCCCGGATTGTTGATGTGTTTCATATAGTAGGCTGGAGGCCGTAGCGCCAGATATTACCATACATGTATGTTTTGATGTGTTATAGAGGGGCACCATTTGTATTTCATTATAGTTGTGCTGGTCGGGACGAGTTCCCTTATTTGTTGTTTCACTTAGGAGTGAGTTTCATACTTTGCACTCTATTCTTCATGTATTCTCGTGTTGGGAGATTCTAAAAGTGGTAGCACGTGTCTATCATTGTTTTCATTCATCAGTGAGAGTGGTGAGACTAGAAGTGGAGATCTTGTTATCGTCATGGTAGGCTTAATGTGATTTTCTTAAGTATTTTTCTTACGAGCTGTGATTTGATAGTCTATCGAGATGTGAGTTAAGTGAGCGTCATGATTTTACTAGCAGAGATGAGTTAGTGGGAGATTTCTATTGGCATGATATATTTCGGTATGTGATTTAGAGTTGAGGGCGAGGTCCTCGTGATATTTTGTGATTCGATATGTTTGGACCGGGCTGAGTACCGCAGTGGAAATTTTATCAGGATGGGATCTTTATGATTAGTTTATATGTTTTCATTATTTCCTTGTTATATTAGTTGTGGGTCAGTACTAGTAGAGAGTAGTTCCTGTCAGGCTTGTTTGATAGTTCCCTTATGTGTTCTCTTTTCATATTCAGTCATTTCGTTATATGCTTCTTGAGTTTTAGCTTGCGAGATGTGTGCCCGATGGTTTTAGTTGTGGTTTGGTGATTTCAGTGTCTAATAATGAGGTCTTCGTGTTTATTTCATCATTATCAATATAATGAGGCTTGGAAACAGAGTTCTTTCAGATATGAGGCTAATCGCTAGTACTGGATTAACTTCAAGCAGCTATTGTGATAAGAAGTGTTATGTTTGGCATATGTGTGATATGCTATATTATGTGGTCATACCTTATGGGTGTAGTCATGAATTGATGCAGCTGGTTGAGGCTAATACCATATATGGATTTAGAATCGGGTCTTTTGGAAATGAGTAAAATGTGAGAAATTGAGGTACGAGGCTTATTGGTGGTGATAGAAAGGCTATACTATAGTTGTGATTATGGCATCAGGCTTATGTAGATTGGGGTGACGTGGGATCACCCGCGGGTGTGTATTGGAAGAGTGCATTAAGTGATTAGATGAGTCGAGGTGAATCTTGGCTCGTTGGAGGACGAACAGTTGTTTTAAGAGGGGGAGAATATGTAACGACCCGACCTGTCTTTTCGAGAATTTAAGTTCCGTTCGATTGTGTAAGGTCATGAACATGTTCACATTGTGTATATAGACCGGCGTACGTGGTTTGATTCAGTTACCAGATGATCCGGAGTCGAATTAGAAGGAAACTTTCAGTTTTTCGAAGCTTAAGCGATAGAAGTTGACAGGAGGTTTGACTTTTGTGTAAACGACCTCTAAATGAGCTTTGGGTGATTTCAACAGCTCCGTATGGAGATTTTAGACTTAGGCACGCGTCCCGAATTGGTTTTGGAGGTCCGTAGAGTAATTTGAGGTAAATCGGCGAAAGTTGAAAATTTTGAAGTTTGGAAATTTGGAAATGTTTGACCACAGTTGACTTTTCTGGATATCGGGGTCGGAATGCGATTCTGAGAGTTGGAGCAGCTCCGGGATGTTAATTGGGACTTGTCTGCAAAATTTGGCGTCATTCCGGGTTGAATTGATAGGTTTCCGCACGAGTTTTGAAGTTTGAAGATTTGAAAGTTCCTAGGTTCGCTTTATGGTTTGATTCATTGTTTTGGCGTTGTTTTATGTGATGTGAGACCTCGAGCGAGTCCGTGTTAGGTTATATTACTTGGTTGTGTATTTAGACGGGGTCCCGGGGGCCTCTGGTGTGTTTCGGATGGGCTTCGGGTCAATTGCTTTCAAATTTTCACAGCTGTTCTGTCTGCTGGTTTTTTCTTCTATGCGATTTAATAGGCTTAGACGCGATCGCATAGTGTCCAATCGAGCCACCCAAGTTTTTTTCTACGCATTCACATTCCTCAGTACACAATCGCGTAGCTCTGTAGATTTTATTCTTCGCGTTCGCATAAGCTTATCCGCAATCGCGTAGTGTAGTTTTAGGCCTTAACATTTTTTTCCTTTTTGCGATCGCATGGTTCAGTGCGCTATCGCATAACACAAATCGTACAGTGACCATATTTCCCTTATATGCGATCGCATCAGCTTATCCGCGATCGCGTAGCTCATTTTGACCAGTAACTATTTTTCCTCTACATGATCGCATGTAACCTATCGTGATCGCGATGCTTAAATATCCAGGCAGGCGGATTATATTCCAACATCGAGGGTTTCACCATTTTTATCACATTTTGACTTCTAGAGCTCGGTTCTTTGCGATTTTTGGTTGGTTTTTCACAAAATTTGATTGGGTAAGTGTTCTTCAACTAGGATTAAATATATTCCATGATATTATCTTTATTTTCATCATTTTATTTGTGTTTTGAGTTGAGGAAAATGTTGGTTTTCAAAGAAAGCTTCTAATATGAAAAATCGTGATGTGAGGGACCATATGGTATCAATTTTTGATATATTTTGTATGGTTGAACTCGTATCAGTATGGGTATTCTAATTTTGTAAAATTTGACGAGTTCCGAGGTGCGGGCTCGGGGGTTGAATTTTGGGTCGATTTTTATATTTTTGTAAAGATCGATACTTTATTATTCTGAATAGTTCCTTATACGATTTATGTGTTTTGAAGTTGTTCTAGTTGGATTCGAGCCGTCCGGAAGTCTTTTCGCCTGAGAAGTCCATTGTTGAGTACCGGGTTGTCGCCGTCGAGGTAAGTATCCTGCCTAACCTTGTGTGGGGGAACTACCCATTATGATTTGAGTCTTCTATGTTGATTGTAGCCCGTGTACGCGAGATGACGAGTGCGTACCCAGACTTATTTGTAGGAGGTTGGCCTTTAGGGTTTTTAGGTCTTTATATTCCCTGTGTATGAAGTTGTAATTTCTAGGACTGAGTTCTTGATTGCTAGTTTCATCTCTTCCTGCTTAAATTAGAATTACTTGCTTTAGTTTCCCTTTGTTGTTTATTTGACCTTAATTGACTTAACTGAAGACTTTATCTCTTCTACCATCATGTTATATTGTCCTTCATGAACTGCCTATTTAAGTAGAATTAGTATAATTTCGCCCTATAATTGTTTAGCCGTAATTGAAGTTGTGATTATCCTTAGTTGCTTACCCTTATTTAGATTGTGAAAAATCTCTCATAATTATCAACATTAAAAAGGAATTCTAGATAACCTACACCTTAGTCGACTTGCCTGTATTTGAAATTTCTTGACTTGGGTTGACTTCATGTTGTTGACTTGAATATTGTGAACTCGTTGCTACAGTTTGTTTGTTTTTCCTCGTTACGCTGTTTCTCCTTGTGCTTGGCATTCCTTTCGGTGGCTATTTCTTGTGAGTGAGTTTTACTATTCTTGTGACTTAAGTTCTTGTATTGATTTGCTCGTCACACTTTGATGTTCTGTCTTTTGTTGCTTTTGTACTTGTTGTGGTAATGAATGATGTTTCTGTCGTGTAACAGTTGTTATCTCTGCTGGTTGAATTGCATATTTAAATTGGGGACTACAGACGTATTCTGGGAGATCCCCCATGTACTGCATATTTAAACTAGGGACTACAGACGTATTATGGGAGATCCCCCCCTGTACTGCATATTTACTTTTGGGGACTACAGACGTATTCTGGGAGATCCTCCAAGCACTGCATATTTACTTCTGAGGACTACAGACGTATTCTAGGAGATCCCCCCTGTACTGCATGACTAATTCTGAACTACGGGACGGAATCCCGGTAGATTTATCTTGAAAAAAACTATGTTTGAAAGACTATTATTTAATAAGGTATGTTTGAAAAGCATTTATCTTGAAAGAAACTATGTTTGAAAAACATTTATTGGAAAAGTACGTTGAAAAGCTTTTATTTAAAAGGAATTACGTTTGAGGATTTCTTTCTGCAAAGTATATCTCTCTCTCTCTCTCTCTATATATATATATATATATATATATTTGAAATGACTGTATTTTAAAGCTTTCAATATAAACTTGCGGTTGAAAGGTTTCACCTGAGGACACTACGAAATTATTGGGTTTGTTGGCTAAGGCCTGGTGTGGAAGAACTAATGCGTGCTGAGTTACTAGTGTTCTTACTGTGTTGTGGTTTCCGGTTTTTGGCTTGTATTTCTGTCCATCCCTCTGTGTATTATTATGATATTCCGTTGTTGTTGTTGTATTTCCTTCCGCATTGTAGTTGTTATGTGTTTACTATATTGTGTAGTCATTAGATAAATGTCATATTCTTCCATTTTCCATATTTATGCCTATTCAATGCATTAGACCAGTGGGTGTCTTGACTAGTCCTCGTCACAACTTCACCAAGGTTAGTCTTGATACTTACTGAGCACCGCTGTGGTGTGCTCATGTTACTCTTCTGCACCCTTTTTTGTGCAGATTCCAGGTTTTTGCATAGCCGGCCGATTGATTGCTAACAGCGTGGTTGCTGTTGTGGAGACTCAAGGTAAAACTGCTTCAGCGTTCGCGATTTCGGAGTCACCATCTTATTTTTCTATTGCACTATTGTACTTAATTCTGAACAACGATATTTTTAGGAGTTTTAGTGGAATCTATTTAAAGCTTATGACTTGTACTTACCGGGTTCTGGGGAGATGTGTAAAGTGTTGAGATTTATTTCAAAAGCACTTAAATGATTCTTCTATTATAATTGATGTTTGTTAATAATAGGCTTACCTAGTCCTTAAGACTAGGTGCCATCACAATACCCAACAGAGGGAGAATTGGATTGTGACAGCTTCTAGGGAGGCTTGCTTTACTAGGAAGACAACAATTCCCTTTTTGTTTATTGCAAGGTTTTCTCGATAGCTTCATCTATAAGCTTAGCTAGCTTATGTATTTCTCTCTTGAATTATGTATAATAACCTCTTATCTTGGAGGTTTGTGGGCCCCATTTTGTGGCTTAGTTGGCCAAAGACAACTCCACATTTTGCCATCTTTTATGTGATTTTAAGGGTCACATAGTTGATCTTAGGTGGCTGCCACGTTGGGTTAACCTTTATCCCATAATTATCCACTTAATTCCTTAATTAATTTGTTAATATTCCATTAACCAATAATTACCTAATTACCCACATAATTAGGAATTATCTCAAATTACTTAAAATACTACTTACTTTTAACACATTTTTTACAACTTACTATTATGGTCATGTGGTACCTTGTATGTCACTTGTACTTAAATATGGGGTATTATGGTTTGGACCGTATTTTATCTCAAAATGACAACTTTCGACGAAATTCATTTTCTTCGATTTACTTACACTCTCACCTTCACGGATTTACCCATCACTTGATTGAAATAGCATAATGCTTATAATCTCAAAATAATCTCATTCCCGAACTTACGTCGATTAACTTACGACGAAACTTTAATGTACGAAAATGCGGATGTAACATCTCATTTTCGAGCTTTTATCAAATTACTTAAGGCGTACTTCCATGTACGAAAATGTGGGTTGTAACAGTGTCGAGACTCGCAGTATTCTATACCATCAAGGAATCCCATTATAGTATCAAGAAGGTGAAGGAAACTGCTTTAGATTCACAGAAAGTCTCTTCATAGTGAGTGTCTCGGTTGTGGTACTTTAGGGGTGCTTAAATTGTAATACAGTGACTTATGGGCCTTAGAGCGGTGTGCTTTTATGCTAGGATCATTTGTGGTGATATTTGAGCAAGGATCGTGGTGTTTAGGCAAGGAGAAGTGTCACGACCCGAAATCCCACCCTTAGGTCGTGATGGCGCCTAACAGTGAACCCGCTAGACAAGCCAATGTTTTGGGTTAAGTTACTAGTTTTCTTTATTTACAACATCTAAAAGGGAAACGATAAGCCTGCACAACTTATTAAGAACGTGGAACCTAGGAATTTATCAACTTACTATAATAATCATTACATGGTTACATACAAAATACCCCAGAACTGGTGTCACAAATCTCACGGACGATCTAAGATGTCTAAAACAATATTCTGAAATGAACAAGTACAACTGTCTGGAAATACAAATAAGACGGAAAGGAAAAGATAGATGGTGACGCCAAGGCCCACGAACGTTTGTGGGACTACCTCGATGTCGCCTGTGTGGACTGAAGGCTACTCCCTCTGTCAGTGTCCACTGGGTCCGGCTGCGTAATCTGCACAACATTAAGTAGTGCAGGTGTAGCATCAGTACAACCGACCCCATGTACTGAGTAAGTTCCGAGCCTAACCTCGGCGAAGTAGTGACGAGGCTAGACACGACAACAACAAATTACCTGTACAGTTCTACAATATATAACAGGGAAATAACAGGAAATAAACTATTCAGTACTGCAAGACAGGGGAAAATAATGGGGGAAACAAGAGAGAACAATAATGAATAACCGAGCAAGGCAACAATATAAAAGAGTAAAAGTCAACAAGAAGTAACAACACAAACAAGTATGTACACGGCATCACCCTTCGTGCATTACTCTCATCCTTACCAAAACAAGTACACGACATCACCCTTCGTGCTTTTACTCTCGTCCTCACAAATGCAGTAAGTAAATAAAAGGGCACGACATGTTCTTTCGTGCTTTTAAATGTAAAATCATGGCACGTCATCACCCTTCGTTCTTTTACTCTCTTCCTCACAATGCAATGAATGAAATGAATACACGGCATCACCCTTCACGCTTTACACTCTTCCTCATCCAAACAACAACAAACAACAACTTGGCAAGAAAAAAAACAGTAGGAAATACAATTCATAACCACCCAGCAAGGGGATAACAACAAAAAATAATACCGCCCGGTAGGGGACCCAGCTATAACCAAACTCATACGAGTATATAACTTAATAAAATCAATCCTCGATCGAAACAACATATCACAATTCCTTAATCGATTATTCTTAGCAATTGAACAACTTCCAAAATGAATCTACTTCATAACACAATAAATATCGAAGCAATAACATGTAATACACCAACACCGACTCACGGGCATGCTTGACAAACAATATATAGGTACTCGTCACCTCACCTATACATTGAACATGGAGAAACACATAGCAAATAAGACTCTATACCTATTCCCTCAAGCTAAAGTTCGGCCAAACACTTACCTCGGATCCAAGAATGCCAATCAAGCCTCTATCACCGCTTTTCCTCTCAAACTCGACTTCGAAATGATAGTATCTAGACATAATCGACGCAATAATATCAATAATTACTCAACAATCCACTTTCAAAGCCAAATTATAGATTTCCCAACATTCTTCCAAAAATTCCAAAATTCGACCCCGGGTCCGCTTGGTCCAAACACGAGGTTCGGACCAAAACCCGATCACCCATTTCCCCACGAGCCCGAATATACAATTTGTTTTGAAATCCGAACCCAAAACGATGTTGAATTCCCAAAATTCCAAAAAGCCCTAACTCTATCCAAAACCCCAATTTCTACCCTTTAATTCCATGTTTTAGGCCTAGAATCTAATAATGGTTGATGAAAATGGAAGAAAATGGAGTTAAGATCACTTACCTATGAAGCTATGGTGGAAGAGGGGCTCCAAAATCTCCTAAGAGGGTTGGGGAAGATGAAGTTTTGAGAAGAATGGGTTTAATCCCGTATGGTTTCTGTTTTTGAACTTTAAAAATCACTAGGCGAATTTACCCTTCGTGTTCGCAGGCCCCTGGCCGCGTTCGCGAAGGGTTACCTCCTGTGACATCTGCGATCGGGAAACCATGGCCTCGTTCGCGAAGGTCTAGCATCTCAGGCCTACGCGTTCGCGTGCTGTGGGCCGCGTTTGCGTAGCATTAAGGCCTACCCAACCCCCAGCCCAACCTAACTCTATGCATTCGCACCCCTAGGGACGCGTTCGCGTAGAGACAATGTCCAGTGCTCCGCGTTCGGGTCTCCCTCTACGCGTTCGCGTAGAGTAAAATCCCAAGCTCACCCAATTACTCTTCGCATTCCCGAGTGTCACCACGCGTTCGCGAAGAGTATTTTCCTCAGGCACAAGATCTGATCCAAAACACCAGAATTTTTCTACGTTTTGCACCCCGACGTCTACCCGAAACTCACCCGAGCCCTCGGGGCTAAAAACCAAATATACACACAACCTCAAAAACATCCTACGCACTTATTCGAGTAATCAAAACACCAAATTAACACAAAAAACAATGAATTAAACTCCAAAATCTATAATAATTCTTAAAACTTCATAAACTTTCAAATTTCCCATTTTTAGTCCGGTTCACGTCAAACCAAGTCCGTTTCCTACCAAATTTCACAGATAACTCATATAACACATATTGAACCCTGTTCCGGGCTCTGGAACCATAATACGGGCCCGGTAACACATGTTTCACATCAAAGTTCATTTTTAAAACTCTTTATATTTTTCAGGAAATAATTTTCTTTAAAAATTCATTTCTCGGACTTGGGACCTCGGAATTCGTTTTCGGGCATACGCCCAAATCCCATATTTTCCTACGAACCCTCCAGGACCGTCAAATCACGGGTCCAGGTTCGTTTACCAAAAATGTTGACCAAAGTCAACTTTATTCAATTAGTTATTGTAAATTCAACATTTTATCAGTTTTCTACATAAAGGCTTTCCGGCTACGCGCCTGGGCTGCGCACGCACATCGAGGTGAGATAAACGAAGGCTTTAGGGGCCTCAGAACACAGATTTAGTTAAAATTATACGGGATAACCTTTTGGGTCATCACAATCTCCACCTCTAAAACAAACGTTCGTCCTCGAACGGACATAGAAGGGTACCTGAATCGGGAAAAAGATGGGGATATCGGCTCCGCATATCGGACTCGGACTCGGACTCCCAGGTAGCTGCCTCACCAGGCTGACCTCTCCACTGAACACGGATCGAAGGATAACTTTTCAATCTCAACTGACGAACCTGCCGAGCTAATATGGCTATAGGCTCCTCCTCATAAGTCAAATCCTTGTCCAACTGGACATTGCTGAAGTCAAGTACATGAGATGGATCTGCAATATACCTCCGAAGCATAAATACGTGAAACACAGGATGCACGAATGATAAACTCGGTGGCAAGACAAGTTTGTAGGCCACCTCTCCTACCTTATCCAGAATCTCAAAGGGACCAATGTACCTAGGGCTCTACTTGCCCTTCTTTCCGAACCTCATCACGCCCTTTATGGGCGACACCCGAAGAAATACCCGGTCTCCTATCACAAATGCCAAATCTTGAACTCTGCGATCCGCATAACTCTTCTGCCTGGACTGAGCTGTACGGAGTCTATCCTGAATGATCTTCACCTTGTCCAAGGCATCATGGACTAACTCAGAACCCAACAATCTAGCCTCTCCCGGCTCAAACCATCCGACTAGCGACCGACACTGCCTACCATACAACGCCTCATACGGAGCCATCTGAATGCTCGACTGATAGTTGTTGTTGTAGGCAAACTCTGCTAAAGGAAAGAACTGGTCCCATGAACCACCAAAGTCAATGACACAAGCCCGCAAGATATCCTCCAAAATCTGAAAGTACGCTCGGACTGTCTGTCCGTCTGAGGATGAAATGCTGTGCTCAACTCAACCCGTGTGCCCAACTCACATTGAAAAACTCTCTAGAAATGGGAGGTAAACTAAGTACATCGGTCTGAAATAAGGGATACGGGCACACCATGCAATCGAACAATCTTCCTCATATAGATCTTTGCCAACTTCTCCGCTGAATACGAAACTGATACAGGAATAAAGTGTGCTGACTTGGTCAGCCTATCCACCATAACCCACACCGCATCAAACATCCTATGAGTCCGTGGGACTCCAACTACGACATCCATGGTTATATGCTCCCACTTCCACTCGGGAAACTCAATCTACTACATCAAACCACCGGGTCTCTGGTGCTCGCACTTAACCTGCTGATAGTTCAAGCACTGAGCTACATATTCTAAAATATCCTTCTTCTTCCTCCGCCACCAATAATGCTTCCGCATGTCCTGGTACATCTTTGCGACGCCCGGATAAATGGAATACCGGGAACTATGGGCCTCCTGTAATATCAACTCACGAATACCATCAACATCCGGTACACAAATACGACCCTGCATCCTCAAAAATCCCTCATCATCAATTGTAACCTGCTTGGCACCTTCGTGCCGTACCGTATCTCTAAGAACACATAAATGAAGATCGTCATGCTGCCTGGCCCAAATACGATCATACAATGAAGAACGGGCCACAATATGGGCCAAAACACTGCCAGTCTCAGAAACCTCCAATCTCATAAATCGGTTGGCCATGGCCTTAATATCCAAAGCGAGTGGTCGTTCTCCGACTGATAAATAAGAAAGACTACCCATACTGGCTGACTTTCGGCTCAAAGCATCGGCCACCACATTGGCCTTCCCCGGATGATAAAGAATGGTAATGTCATAGTCTTTCAACAACTCTAACCATCTCCTCTGCCTCATATTCAACTCCTTCTGCTTGAATAGGTAATGCAAAATCTTATGATCCGTGAACACCTCACATGGAACCCCCTAAAAATAATGCCTCCAAATCTTCAAAGTATGATCAATAACTGCTAACTCCAAATCATGAACTGGATAATTCTTCTCATGAACTTTCAACTGACGTGAAGCATAAGCTATAAACTTTCCATCTTGCATCAACATTGTACCAAGCCCAACCCGTGAAGCATCACAATACACGGTATACGACCCTGAACCTGTTGGCAAAACTAACACCGGTGCCGTGGTCAAGGCTATCTTGAGCCTCTAAAAGCTCGCCTCACACTCATCCGACCACCTGAACTGGGCACCCTTCTGAGTCAACCTGGTCATCGGGGCTGCGATAGATGAAAAACTCTCCACAAATCGGTGATAATAACCTGCTAAGCCCAAGAAACTCCGAATCTCTGTAGCTGAAGTGGGTCTAGGCAAATCTCTAACTGCTGATATCTTCTTGGGATCCACCTGAATACCCTCTGCCGACACAACATGGCCCATAAATGCCACCGAACTCAACCAGAACTCACAGTTAGAAAATTTGGCATACAACTGACTATCCCTCAAAGTCTGGAGAACGACTCGAAGGTGCTGCTCATGCTCCTCTCGGCTATGGGAGTAAGTCAAAATATCATCAATGAAGACAATCACAAATGATTCCAAAAAGGGCCTGAACACTCGGTTCATCAACTCCATAAAAGCAGCGGGGGCATTTGTCAATCCAAATGACATCACCAAGAACTCATAATGCCCGTACCGAGTGCGAATGGTTGTCTTAGGGACTTCAGACGCCCTAATCCTCAGCTGATGGTAACTAGATCTCAAGTCAATCTTGGAAAACACTGTAGCACCCTGAAGCTGGTCAAATAGATCATCAATCCTCGGCAAAGGATACTTATTCTTGATAGTAACCTTGTTTAACTGCCGGTAGTCAATACACATCCTCATTGAGCCATCTTTCTTCTTAACAAACAACACTGGAGCACCCCAAGGAGAAACACTAAGCCTAATGAAGCTTTTATCCAACAAATCCTGTAACTGCTCCTTCAATTCCTTCAACTCTGGCGGGGCCATACAATACGACATAGTAGAAATGGGCTGAGTGCCCGGAGCTACCTCAATACAAAAATCAATATCCCTGTCGGGTGGCATTCCCGGAAGGTCAGTAGGGAATACCTCTGGAAACTCACGAACCACGGGCACAGACTCCACAGAAGGAACCTCGGCACTAGAATCACGAACATAGGCCAAATAGGCCAGACAACCCTTCTCGACCATGCGCCGAGTCTTCATATATGAAATAACTTTACTGGGAGAATGACTAGGAGTCCCTCTCCACTCCAAACGAGGTACTCCTTATAAGGCCAAGGTCACAGTCTTGGCATGACAGTCCAGAATAACATGGTAGGGAGATCTACCATATCAAGAAGCAAAAGATCTACCTGAGTCTCCAGACCACCAATAACTACTAAGCATGAACGGTAGACTCGATCTACCACTATAGAATCACCCACTGGTTTAGACACATACAAAGAAGCACTCATGGAATCACGAGGCATGCCCAGATAAGGGGAAAAATTTGAAGACACATAGGAGAATGTAGAATCCGGATCAAATAAAATCGAAGCATCTCGACTGCAAACTAAAACCATGCCTGTAATAACTGCATCAGAGGCCTCAACCTCAAGCCTAGCAGGAATAGCATAGCACCGGGGCAGAGCCCCTCCAACCTGAGCATCTCAGAGTTGACCTACTGCGGGCTGACCTCTACCTCTCGTGGCGTGTCCTCCATATCTATGAGTATGACCTCCTCCTCTGGCACCTCGTCCTCCACCCCTAGATGGCTGAGGGGGTGAGGGTACACTTGGTGTGGGAATCATGGCACGAGAACCCTGATACTGAGAACTACCAGAAGCTCGGGGGCAATACCTGGCAATGTGCCCTGAAACACCACAAGAATAACAGGACCTTTGGTGATGTGGCTGTTGACTCTGGAACTGGCTATGTCGACCCAAATAAATACCCTGAAAGCTCTGAAGCGGCAGTGCACTGATAGGAGCTGGTGGTGCACTACGGGATATTTGAAGGATCGACTGGTATGGTCTAGGAGGATGACCTCTGCCGAAATAATCTCTGCCTCCAGATGAGGTGCCACTGAATCAACCAAAATGACGAGGCCTCTTGTCAGCCCCCTGACCACTGCCCTGTGAAAAAACCATCTCGATCCTCCTGGCCACATTGGCCGCCTCCTGAAATGAGATATTTGTACTTGACTCTCTGTCCATCTGAAGTCTAATGGGCTGAGCCAAACCCTCAATAAATCTCCTGACTCTCTCTTGATCCTTGGGGAGTATCATGATAGCATGCCGGGATAGAGTGATGAACCTGGTCTCGTACTGAGTAACAGTCATAGATCCCTGCTGGAGGCACTCAAACTGCCTCCGATAGTCCTCTCTCTGAGTAACGGGAAGAAACTTCGCCAAGAACAACTCGAAAAACTGAGCCCAAGTCAAAGGTGCAGACCTAACTGGTCTAGTCAAGCAATAGTCTCTCCACCAAGTCTTGGCGGTACCAGAAAGACGAAATTTATCAAAATCGACCCCATTGGTCTCCACAATGCCCATGTTCCGAAGAACCTCAAAACAACTATCTAAGTAATCCTGGGGATCCTCTGATGGTGCACCAGAGAAAGTAGTAGGAAATAGCTTGGTGAACCGATCTAGTCTGCATAGGGCATGTGCTGACATAGTTGCTCCCTCAACTGTCGGTGCCACAATGCCCGACTGAGCTACTCCGGCTGTCTGAGGTGTCGGAGTCTGGATTTGAGGAGCTAGCTGCTCCGGTGTGCGAGTAGCAGGAGTCTGGGTCCCTACCCCAGCCTGAGAGACGGCTGGTGTAGTAGGAAGAAGACCTACCTGAGCCACACTCTCCATAAGTCCCACTAAGCGGACTAGAGCGTCCTGAAGCACCGGGGTAGCAATGAACCCCTCTGGGACCTGAGCTAGTCCAACTGGAACTGTTTGAGCTGGAACCTCCTCGGTGAACTCAACCCGAGGATCCTCCACTAGGGCTGCTGCTCTGGGCTGAGCCCTGCCCCGGCCTCGACCTCTAGTACTACCTCGGCCTCGACCTCGGCCCCTCCTAGAAGCTGTGAAAGGAGTATCGGGTTGCTGATCGGATCCAGGGGAAGCACGCTTCCTCTCCATCTGCGAGAGAGTAGAATAGAAACTCAATTAGTATTTAGAATTCATATCGCACGATAGAGAAAAAGAAATGTGAAGTCATTCCTAGCTTTGCAGCCTCTGAGGATAAGTACAGACGTCTCCGTACCGATCCCTCAGACTCTACCAAGTTTGTCCTTGAGTTGTGAGACCTAAGAAACCTAGTGCTCCGATACAAACTTGTCACGACCCGAAATCCCACCCTCAGGCCGTGATGGCGCCTAACGTTGAACCCGCTAGACAAGCCAATGTTTTGGGTTAAGTTACTAGTTTTCTTTATTTACAACATCAAAAAGGGAAACAATAATCCTGCACAAGTTATTAAGAGCGCGGAAGCTAGGAATTTATCAACTTACTATAATAATCATTACGTGGTTACATACAAAATCCTCCAAAACTGGTGTCACAAATCTCACGGACGATCTAAAATTTCTACAACAATAGTCTGAAATGAACAAGTACAACTGTCTGGAAATACAAATAATACAGAAAGGAAAAGATAGATGGTGACGCCAAGGCCCACGAACGTCTGCGGGACTACCTCGATGTCGCCTGTGTGGACTGAAGGATACTCCCTCTGTCAGTGTCCACTGGGTCTGGCTGCGTAATCTGCACAACTTAAAGAAGTGCAGGTGTAACATCAGTACAACTGACCCCATGTACCGAGTAAATGCCGAGCCTAACCTCGGCGAAGTAGTTAAGATGCTAGACACGACAACAAAAAATTACTTGTACAGTTCTATAATATATAACATGGAAATAACAGGAAATAAACAATTAAGTACTGCACGACAGGGGGAAAATAATGGGGGAAAAAGAGAGAACAGTAATGAATAACCGAGCAAGGCAACAATATAAAAGAGTAAAAGTCAACAGGAAGTAACAACACAAACAAGTATGTACACGACATCACCCTTCGTGCTTTACTCTCATCCTTACCAAAAAAAGTACACGGCATCACCCTTCGTGCTTTTACTCTCGTCCTCACAAATGCAGTAAGTAAATAAAAGGGCACGACATGTTCTTTCGTGCTTTTAAATGTAAAATCATGACACGTCATCACCCTTCGTTCTTTTACTCTCTTCCTCACAATGCAATGAATGAAATGAATACACGGCATCACTCTTCGTGCTTTACACTCTTCCTCACCCAAACAACAACAAAATACAACTTGGCAAGAAAAGCAACAGTAGGAAATACAATTCATAACCACCCAGCAAGGGGATAACAACCAAAAATAATATCGCCCGGCAGGGGATCCAGCTATAACAAAACTCATACGAGTATATAACTTAATAAAATCAATCCTCGACAGAAACAACTATCACAATTCCTTAATCGAGTATTCTTAGGAATTGAACAACTTCCAAAATGAATCTACTTCATAACACAATAAATATCGAAGCAATAACATGTAATACACCAACACCGACTCACGGGCATGCTTGACAAACAATATATAGGTACTCGTCACCTTACCTATACATTGAACATGGATAAACACATAGAAAATAAGACTTTATACCTATTCCCTCAAGCTAAACTTAGGCCAAACACTTACCCCGGCTCCAAGAATGCCAATCAAGCCTCCATCACCGCTTTTCCTCTCAAACTCGACTCCGAAACGATAGTATCTATACATAATCGACTCAGTAATATCAATAATTACTCAACAATCCACTTTGAAAGCCTAATTATAGATTTCCCAATATTCTTCCAAAAATTCCAAAATTCGACCTCGGGCCCGCTTGGTCCAAACACGAGGTTCGGACCAAAACCCGATCACCCATTCCCCCACAGTCTGACTGCATTGTCCAACTGAAATGGAATATTACTACCGAAATTGCATTGTACATCCAGAATAGTCCTAAGAAGACATGAGACCAGGCCGAAACTTGACATGTACCCCCTCTTCCAGATCCATCGCAAGGAAAACGAAAACCAAGATTTGTTTTATCTGGTATCAAACGGGAACAACGAGAAAATAGAACATCTTTCTAGAGTATCAATACCGTCACATGAATCGTAAATGCATGAATGTGATGTACCAAGAAATCCGCGGTTCCTAATGTAATAGCTAACAAAGCCACCTTGCCACCCACTGCCACTAAATCACCACCCCCCAAGTTTAACTAGTACTTGCTGTAGCACCAGGAGTCGTTGCACCAGGTGCTAAAGCATGGGTGTTTTGTATACATTGAGAGCCCGAATATACAATTTGTTTTGAAATACGACCCCAAAACGAGGATGAATTCCCAAAATATTAAAAAGCCCTAACTCTACCCAAAACCCCAATTTCTACCATTTAATTCCATGTTTATAGGCCTAGAATCTAACAATGGTTGATGAAAATGGAGTTAAGATCACTTAACTATGATGTTATAGTGGAAGAGGTGCTCCAAAATCGCCTAATAGGGTTGGGGAAGAAGAAGTTTTGAGAAGAATGGGTTTAATCCCGTATGGTTTCTGTTTTTGAACATTAAAAATCACTGGGCGAATTTACCCTTCGCGTTCGCGAAGGTCTAGCATCTCAGGCCTACGCTTTCGTGTTCTGTGGGACGCGTTCGCGTAGCATTAAGGCCTACCCAACCCCCAGCCCAACCTAACTCTATGCGTTCGCAACCCTGGGGACGCGTTCGCGTAGAGACACTGTCCAGTGCTCCGCGTTTGCGTCTCCCTCTACACGTTCACGTAGAGTAAATCCCAGGCTCACCCAATTTCTCTTTGGGTTCGCGAGTGTCACCACGCGTTCACGAAGACTAATTTCCTCAGGCACCAGATCTGATCCAAAACACCAGAAGTTTTCTAAGTTTTTGCACCCCGACGCCTACCCGAAACTCACCCGAGCCCTCGGAGCTCAAAACCAAATATACACATAACCTCAAAAACATCCTATGGACTTATTCGAGTAATCAAAACACTAAATTAACATAAAAACAATGAATTAAACTCCAAAATCTATAGAAATTCTTAAAACTTCATAAACTTTCAAATTTCCCATTTTTAGTCTGATTCACGTCAAACCAAGTATGTTTCGTACCAAATTTCACAGATAACTCATATAACACACATTGAACCTGTTCCGAGCTCCGAAACCATAATACAAGCTCGGTAACACAGGTTTCACATCAAAGTTCATTTTCAAAAGTCTTTATATTTTTCAGGAAATAATTTTCTTTACAAATTCATTTCTCGGACTTGGGATCTTGGAATTCGATTCCGGGCATACGCCCAAGTCCCATATTTTCCTACGGATCCTCCAAGACCGTCAAATCACGGGTCCGGGTCCGTTTACCAAAAATGTAGACCAAAGTCAACTTTATTCAATTAATTATTGTAAATTCAACATTTTATCAATTTTCTACATAAAAGCTTCCCGGCTACGTGCCCGGGATGCACACGCACATCGAGGTGAGATAAACAGAGGCTTTAAGGGCCTCAGAACACAGATTTAGTTAAAATTATATGGGATGACCTTTTGGGTCATCACAAGAAGTGTCAACTTGAGGGTAATTCCGATAGAACATGGAGAAGTAGGATCACTTGGTAGTAGGTTGGATCAACACGGTAATGAATATAGTTGATTCTTTGGGTACTTATGATGTGGTGAGTCTCTACAAGTGTTTTGTGGGAATACTCTTAGGTTTGGCGACCTGTGTGATTTGTTTGAGTTAGAGAGATTCAGTTCTAATGGCTTGGTTATCTGAAAATGGGTTTCAAAAAGCTCTCGATGGTTTCTACCACGATTTGAGATGAAAAATTCCTACCGTTGTAAGGAGCATGTTGCGTATTATGATTTTTCTCTTGTATGGGATTAGGTGGAAGGTTTCTAGCTAATCGAATATGTAATTTGTTTGTGAACCAGGTTCAGTAATAGGGTTATTGTATTTTCACATGATGGCATGATAGATGCAGTGAGTTGTATGGGATTGAGATTTACATATGCAAGGGTACAACTTAGTGTTAAAGAGAGGGTCATGAATTCTTAGACAACATGAAAGGTTTCGGATGACTAGATGAATGTTATTACTACTTGGTATTGCTTGAGAAGATTGTGCATTTCAAAGGGTGCCTTGTGTTTTGACTTGCATATGCTTCATTTGTATTGCGAACTTGCCTGATTGATCGACTATTGATGTTCGGATTTTGGTATGTGGCATGGAAGAATTATGGAAGTATTTTCATAGAATGATTATGTATAAAGGATGTGTCAGTCACTTGAGTTGTGGAGATGGGATCAGATCTGGTGATTCTTTTGTATTCTAGTGGTGTGGAGACTGGGAATCTCAAAGGCAGATTTTTCCTTGGTTACGGGTTGTGATGGTATGCCCAAAGTCATATATCTAATAATACGTGTTATTGTTAGGCCATTGAGGACTTTTGGAGGGTTATTTATCTACCTATGGATGATCAGAGTCAATTTGGGGTCCCATTAGTAGGCCAATAAAGATCTGTATTCTATATCGGGTCAGATTTGTTGACTCATCACTATTATTGTTGAGGGGTGTGTCATTCAGCTGAAGTTGAGCTTGTTCGCGCTCTGATATGTTCTATTTGTTACTCTTCAATGCTATAATGGGTTGTGCTTTGTTGGTTATAGGCACACTAGATGTGTTTCTGCTTCAAGCGAGATGGTTATTAAGGTGTTGATTGGCTAGTTGCGCCATGAATATGGTCTTCCATGTTGATGGTATATCATGCTATACGTTTTATCATGATTATGGTCATGCACTTTGTGTGATTTTTTTTACTTGCTTATGGTTGTTGATTTTGAGCACTGGGGCTCGAGGTATTCCATATGGACCGGTGTTTGGATAGGGTCACGTGTTGCAGTGGAGTATGTTTATATATGATTTTTTGTGTTTGATTCGCGTGTCTTGTTTCTACTATGTGTGTGGGTTCATAACTTTTTGTGATTGTACTTGTTGAGCCTGCGAGACGGATTTCGCATTTGATTAATTTTTTTTTCATATTTGAATACATTAGAATTGCTGCATATTGGTGCACAGATTATTCCTAGGACTTTGGTCAGTATGTCAGCCAATTGCATTGCTTAAGAAACATGTTCAGTGTGTATGAGACCTTCTTGAATATTTTCTCTAATAAATTGGTAGTCGATATCTATGTGCATAGTCATGATAGATTTAATTTGCAGCAATCTGAAGTGCTGCTTTGTTATAAAAGTACAACTTCACAGGCATTTCTAGCTCTATCTTCAATTCTGAAAAGAGAAAGAAAGCCAACTAGCCAGACCACTTATGCAATTGCATTTGTCATGCTTCTATACTCAGCTTCAGCTGAACATCTCGACATTGTGCTTTGCTTCTTAGAATTCCAGGAGATCAAGAACTCTCCAATCTTCACCATAAAACCACTTAGTGATCTTCTAGTCATGAAACATGTAGCTCAGTCTATATCACAGTATACTGTTATTTGTTTTGATGGCTTAGATGACAGTATTATTCCCAGACCTGGTGCATTCTTCAAGTACCTTACCATTCTCAGTGCTCCTCTCATATGTGATCTTTTTGTCTTATACATGAACTGGATAAGAGTTTGGACTATGTAGCTAATATTTGGCTTAGTCATGGTAAGATAGAGTAGTTTCCCTATGAGATTTTGATAGCATGTAGGATCAGACAAGAGCACATTACTGCTACCTCCACTAAGACGCCCTTTATCAAACTCAGCACTAGTGAGTCTCTAGTTGACCTCTAAAGGAGTACCAGCAGGCTTAGATCACCAAGACCCAAGTCTTGTTTCTTTAACAGACCAAGATCCCCTACTGACTTCTAGCAATTTAAAGACCAAGGAAGTATCTCATCTTTTTCAAGTCCCTGATCTTGAACTCTTGTTGCAACATAGTTTTGGCCTTTTGAATTATAGAGGAAGAAGAATCTGTGATCAAAAGGTCATCAACATAGACCAATGTGACCACTAAATCTGTTCCAAACCTCTTAGCAAAAAGAGAATAGTCATTGTGACTTTTTGACAATGCCAGAAGAAAGGAGAACCTTATATTCCATTGCTTGGAGACTTGCTTCATGCCATATAGGAACTTCTGTAATTTGCATACTTGTGGACGATCCCCCTGGTCTATAAGGCCCGGATGTGGAATCATATAGACGTCCTCCACAAGATTACCTTGCAAAAAAGTATTGAATATAACCATTTGATGTAGCCTCCATCCTTGCGCAGCTGCCAAAAACAAGACATTCCTTACAGTCACTATATTCACCATTAGACAGAAGGTCTCCTAATAGTCAATGCACTCTTGTTTCTTGTAACCTTGGCAACCAACCGTGCCTTGTCTCTTTCCAACTCACCCTTAGCATTATATTTCACCTTGAAAACCCATATGTACACTATGGCCTTCTTATTAGGAGGTAGATCCACCAATTGCCTGGTTTGATTATCATTGAATGCTTGTATTCATGTCTCATAGATTCAAGCCACTTAGGATCCTGGATAGCCTCCTCATAGTATTCAGGTTCCTTCACACCTGACAAGTTGCAGAATACCTTGAAACATGACTCTGGTAGAGATTCATAAGATATGTATGCTGATATAAGATATGCACAAATAGTTTCTACATTAGTGTTATGTTTAGGTCCCTTGTGAACAATGTCACTTAACCACCCATGAGTCTTTGTTGTTCTAGCAGACTTCCTAGTGCTGGTTGATGCTTCCGTGGCATGGTCAGGAGTTATATGAGCTCATTCTGAGTTATATTGAACTCTGCAAGATTAGGATGTGGAGTCACCTCAGTAGTTGTTGTAACATGTATTTCATGTAGCAGCTAGGGTTGGATGTAGCAGGAACTAGTGCTATGAGATTAATAGCCACTGGTGTAAGTCTAACTACAACAACATGGTCCATAACCTCATCATCTGTAGCAGCTAGGATAAATGGATCACAAACTGGAATATCACATAGGTTGTGGCATTGTGTGTTGACCTGAGACTAGGCTGACTTGAAAGGAAAAATGTCTTCCTTGAAGGAGACATCCCTTCCTACAAAAAACTTTTTGTAAGAAAGATTATAAAATCCGTACCCACTTTATGTGGAGGAGTAATGCATATGCACAGAAACTACTGCCCTTGCACCAAGCTTATCACTCTTGTTGGTAATATTAGTTGCATATCATAGACTCTCTAACACGTTGAGATGTTGAATATTAAGAATCCTATCATAAAATACCTCAAAAGTTGATTTTCCTGCCATTTTTTAGAGGGGATCATATTAATCGAATATGATGCATTTTGAAGACAGATTCCCCAGAAAGATAAAGGAATAGACCCTTGAAACTTTATTGCTCTATTTACTTCTATAAGCTGCCTAGGTTTCCTTTCTACTAATCCATTCTTTTGGGGTGTGTAGACATAGGAACTATGATGAACAGTCCCTTTAACACTAAACAAACCTTTACGGTATGAATATAATAATTCAAAACCATTATCACTTCTGAACTCCTTTAGTGCACTGTCAAATTGAGTCTTTCAAGCGTCAAGAATTCTTTCAATACAACTGGAATATAATTCTTAAACTTTAATACAAAAAATCAAACCATTCTACTACAATTATCAACTAGGGTGAGAAAAAACCTATTACCACCATCAGTTGAAACTTTATCTGGTCCCCAAACATCGCCATGAACCAAATCAAAACTTTTACCAGCTTTACTTGTGCTTTGAGGAAAGAAAATCTAGTTTGTTTAGCCGTGGACAAACTGAACATGCGTTGTCATTATTTCTTTTATTGTATCTATATAGCTAAATTTTTTGTAAAATTTGGTGAGGTACATGTCCTAATCTTTTGTGCCACAAGTCTTCCTGTGAAGCCATGCTTAGTGCTACTGAAGGCTGGATTTTAGTGTTGATATTGTGATCCCAGTAATACAAGTTGCCTTGTAGTCTACGAGTCCCCTTCACCTTCCAAGTGTGAAGTTCTTGCAGCAGACAAAAGTTAGGATAGAATGCCATTGTGAGAACCTAAGTTTTTACTATGCTCGAGTTTTCTATAAATGTTTAGTGCTTAATGTTTTCTAGGCTTAATTTTGATATTTTGGCTCTCATGCTTTTTACTAGGCTTTATTAGATAATACACAATACTTTTATCATAGTCTACTAGCACATAAAAATCATAAGACTTTATTTTAAACATGGTTAAAAATCTAATCTTGTACTCACTATACTATTCACTTGTCACATCACATTCCTCTTTCACTTTTTCCTTATCCCATCACCATTTTTCTGCACTATTCCTTTTTTCTTTATTATTATTATTTATACACAAACATGGAAGAAAACAGAACGGATTAGAGAGAACACAAAAAAAACCTTTGTTTCTTCCTTCAAAATAGCTCTTACTTTTCCCCCTTTCTTCTCCAAAAACCTCCACCTCTCAGCCCCTATTGAAACACCTCTAAAACCAACTATGAATGCACTCTAAACTGCCCCAAAATGCAGCCTAATCATTCATTTCTTCAACAATAACTCCATATATATCATAACCTTTCAATAATCTCAAATTAGTTTAGGAAAATAAATCAAGTGCGACAGTTGTTTTAGGTGCGCTTTAAATAATTAAAATCATGGATATGGGTACGGTTCTCAGGGCATAACTATGATACGTAACCCATAGATCAAGTGCACATTTGTGTGCTTTGACCCTCAACTTTGAATATGTAACAAAAATAAGCTATAAATTGTGGGTGCATTTCATATGATGCGGTTTGGTATGTGTACTAAACGACAAGCGTACAACATCGTAACTTGTTTGAAATAACATTCATAGTTGTTAAAAATATAAAATAAAAAGTGGAAAAAGGTAAAAATAAATGCACAATAGATGTAAAAATATGAAATATCAGATAATTAAGCTTAGTTAAATTATATATACTATGATTAATATGGGTCTAATATGCTACTTGTCCGCTTTTTACTATTTTTGTAACGACCCGACTGATCATTTTGAGCTCTAGCGCGTCGTTCGGCAGTTTGAGGCCTTGATTAGCTTCACTTCTTGTTTTATAACTTTACGCATAGTCATAATCGAATTTCGGAAAGTTCAGAGTTGATTCGGATGGACAATTCTCAATTCAGAAGATTTAAGTTGGAAAAGTTGACCAAGGTTAATTGTGAGGTGAGCTTGGATCACTTGAGAATATGGTATGGCAATTAGGAGGTCGAGTGTACGGTTGTGGAGGATGATTTGGGATGTGTTATGATTAGTCCAAGAACTTATAAGGAATTTGGCTGAGCTACAGTGTGGGATCCTGGTAACTGTGATGAAGTGGTCGTTGTGGGGTTGGATCTATGTGATTTCAGTGTAAAGAAAAGTGGAGGAACCCACCATCTATAAGTGAGCCACGTTGATATGTGCCTGTATGGTTTCGGGTTATCGGTGAAATGGTGGATTAGTTATGACCAAGAGGACGAGAAATTTTGGATAAGAAATATTGACGTATATGTGTTATATTTGACCTTATTAATTCGTGTGCATGTGCTGAGGATGGATCAGAAGTTATGCTTTTGTAGATGTGATGGGAAAGGAAAAGGATTCATCCGGTTGTTTCATGGGAGTGCACATGTTCTAATGGTGCACTAGTTATTTGGTTAAATAATCGAGACAGGAGTAGAGTGTGCGACTCTCAATAATAGTCCTAGTGGATTCAAGATCTAAGGAGCGGTGCTTAAGGATTTTTTTCGGGTTTGTTATGTGGCTGAAAACTGGGTTTTGCAGCAGAGTGTGAAGGGTACTTGGAGTATTCTATGTTAGAAACGGGTCTACGATGCAGTGTTAGAAAGTGGGAGAAACAACTTCAGATTCGCCGAAGATCTAATTAGCTCGATGTATCAGTTGGAGATACTATTGAGTGCATGAAGAGGGTATAAAATGGCTTATGGATATTGAGACGACATGGTCTCATGATTTGGGGTTTCTAGGGATGAGTGTTGTTTGAAGTATGTTATGTATTTGAAGGGATCTATTATGATTTTGAAGGCAAGTCAAAGTAAAGCGTGAGAAGTTGGGTCAGTTAGTGGTGGGTTGAATAAACATGATTGTTGAAATGAGAAGTTCTTATGGTATGTTAAGCTATACGGATGATTAGTGTATGTACGTGCGGGCTTGAAAACCACCGTAATTTGATTGATTTGGAGGTATTTGATTATGATGTTCTTTTATGTGTAGATGGATCCCGAAAGAGTTATGGTACTTTGGACCACAACATATGGTTTGTATTTTCTACGGTTATTGAAATTTGATTGCGTGTTGCAATTGTTCCACTGAAATGTGTTGAGTGAAAGGGTTCTAGATGATAAAGTGTTTGTTCTGTTAGTGGGTCGGGAGTTATGATGAAATTATTGCACTCTCGCATAGCGGCATGATAAGGGTAGTGAGCGGTATGGAAATTTGAAGTTGAGGATCAAGGTTGCAGTTCAGTGTTGATAAGAATGTCATGAGCTCGGAGGAT
The DNA here is from genome assembly GCA_005239495.1 of Nicotiana undulata. NCBI lineage: Eukaryota > Viridiplantae > Streptophyta > Magnoliopsida > Solanales > Solanaceae > Nicotiana > Nicotiana undulata. The sequence continues at coordinate 12,900 of ML257165.1, read as the reverse complement.
CGAGGTGGGATCTCAAATGTTCAGAGTATGCTAGCACTATTTTCGGGCAACATTAGGAAGGTCTGTTTTGTGGCAGGAGTGTTGGGTATTGAAATGTGGATGCTTGACCAATATTATAGAAATAGCATGATCGATGGCAATTAATGTCAAGATTTTATTACCTGGTGCGTAATGTCGTGGGAGTATATCTGTCATGACCCGAATTACCTTTCGAACGATCTCGTGATGGCACCTAGTCTCTACGACTAGGTAAGCCTAAAACTTGCGAAAAAATAAAAGCAATATAATACCTTAAATGGAAAAGAAGTAGAAAACATATAACTCAGCCGCTCGGCATATACAACTTCACTTTCCAAAACCCGGAATGCCACTACAGTCACAAGCTCTGTACTAAATGTAGCTCTATACAATGAAATAGTGGAAAAATACACAAGTCAACTAATCATGTACTAGAGTAGAAAGGGACTCATAGGATTCTGCGAACGCGACAGAATTACCTCGCGGTCTCCTGGGAGCTGCTAGTGATACTCCTAGCCATGATACTTGGTGCTGGTACCTGGATCTGCACATGGAAAACATGCGCATGAAAGGGCATGAGTACTCAACATTTGGTACCCAGTAAATGCAAAGCCTAACCCCAGTCAGGTAGTGACGAGGTCAGGTTAAGGCTCTACTGGATGTTTATAGTAAAACAGGTTAAAAATCGAAGCAGAGAGATATAATAAGCTAAGGCAAAACAGTAGAAACGGTAAGCTGAAAAAAATAGAAAAAGGGAGCCCTAGGCTCAACACAACATATATCATAATAGAAAATATGCAATGCAGTACAGGGGGGAGAGCTCCCGGAATCTCATATGTGGTCCCAATTTAAATATGCTATGCAGTACATGGGGAAAGCTCCAGGAATCTAGTCCATAGTCCCAATTTAAATATGTTATGCAGTGCAGGGGGAAAGCTCCCGCAATCTAGTCCGTAGTTCCAATTTAAATATGCAATGCATTGAATACTGGATACAGTTTATTTGAAAAGTTCATGAAGAAATCACAAGCAATTACGGATACAAATTACCTTAACATGGTACAAATAGTAACAAATAGGAGTAACTCAAGTAAGACAGGTAGACATGCTCATTCCTAAACTACACTACGCAGTTAGTACAAGAAACAATGAAATAAGGATGAATGATTTACGTCATGAAAGGAAAAAGTGGATTTTTTGCAACAATAGCCTGTGTACGCACTCGTCACCTCACGTACACGGCACCCATATAACAAAACAGTATCAAAACAACCTAAGGTTAAGTCCCCAACATAGAGTTAGGCAAGGCACTTACCTCGACTGCACTAATCAACTCAATACCACTCTCTTGCCACGAGTATCCGGCTTCGAATGGCCCAGATCTAATCAATTCAATTGCATAATGTAAATATCACTTTAAGGAATCAAAATAGCTAATAAGTTCGAACCTAATGCGCGAAATGAGGAAATTTTCCCAAAAAGTCCCCCGGGCCCACGTCCCGGAAACGGATAGAAAGTACAAATTCCGAGCACCCATTCACTCACGAACTCACTCGAACAAAAATTATCAAAAATTCGACGTCCAAATCTCCCTAATCCTCAGATTTCTACTTGGGGAAGTTCATCCTAAATTCATGGTTTTTCATCCAAAATCATTGATTATATTGAGGAAATTGATAGAGATTAATGGTATACAAGTGAATTAAGGTTAGGAAACTTTACCTATGAATCTCCTCTTCGAAACCCACTGAAAATCGCCAAAACCCGAGCTCAAAATCATTTTTGGAGTTATGAATTTCAAACCCTCGGATTTTTGCATAAACAGTACAGGGATTCCTCACATGCAACTCTTGGACCGCACCTGCAGAAAATCCATCGCAGGTGTGAAAAGTCACTTAACAAGGCTGGGGCCGCAGTTGCAGTCACTTGGCCGCATCTGCTATCCCGCACCTACGGAACCCAGACCGCACCTGCGACCACTGGCAGCCCCTACCCAAAATCCGCATCTGCAAGCCCAACTTTGCACCTGCGTGTCCGCAACTGCGGTTCCCCGATCGCAGGTGCAAAACACCAAAACCAGCAATGGTTTAGCTGTTCTCTAAGTCCCAAAATCACCCGTTGAGCATCCAAAACAATCCCGAGACCCCCGGGACCTCAACCAAACTTACCAACCAGTCCTAATACTTCATTCAAACTTAGTAGAGCCTTCAAAACATATATCATAACTCAAAATCATCAATTATGCATGGATTCAAGCCTAAGAACTTATGAAATTTCCAAAATTCATATCAGATGATGAAACACGTCAAAACTAATCCAAATAACCTCAAATTTTATACATAGGTCATAAATGACACTATGGACCTGCTGTCACTTCCGGAATTCCATTCCGAGCACGATATCAAAATTTCACCTATCGGCCGAAATCGCCGAAATTTTAACTTTCGCCAGTTCAAGCCTAATCTACTACGGACCTCGAAAACACATTCTGAATACGCTCCTAACCCCGAAATCACCCAACAGAGCTATGGAGTCGACACAATTCTATTCCGGATCCGTCTTCACACAGTTCTAACTACGACCCGATTTCTAAAGGTTAATATCACATTTATGGACTATGTGTCCAAAATCCCTCCGAATTTCACCACCCAATGTTCCGACAAGTTCCGAAAGCATAAATAGACATGGGAGAAGCAGTTATTAGGAGATCGGGGCTCTAACTCTCAAAACGACCGACCCGGTCATTACATTCTCCCCCTCATAAGAAAATCGGTCGTCCTCGAACGAGTATAGAAACATACCTGAAGCTGTGAAAAGATGAAGATACTGACTCCGCATATCCTGATCAGTCTCCCAGGTCGCCTCCTTGACCGGATGACCCCTCCACTGAACCTTGACTAATGCAATATTCTTCGACCTGAGCTTCCTGACATGCCTATCCAATATAGCTACAGGCTCCTCAACATATGATAGGTCCTTTTTCCAACTGGACTGAACTGAAATCCAAAACATGAGTCGGATCACCGTGATACTTCTGGAGCATAGAGACGTGGAATACCGGATGAACACCTGCTACGTTGGGAGGTAAGGCCAACTCATAAACAATCTCCCCAACCCACTGCAATACCTCAAAAGGGCCAATAAATCTCGGACTCAACATACCCTTCTTCCCGAAACTCATGACGCCCTTCATAGGCGATACCCGAAGCAAAACCCGATCACAAGCCATAAATGCCAAGTGACGAACCTTCCGGCCCGCATAGTTCTTCTTCCTAGACTGAGCTGTGCAAAGTATCTCCTGAATCACTTTCACCTTTTCTAGGGCATCCTGGACCAAATGTGTACCCAACAACCAAGCCTCGCCCGGCTTAAACCACCCCACTGGAGGCTTGCACCGCCAACCATACAAAGCCTCATGCGACGCCATCTGAATGCTGGACTGGTAGATGTTATTATAAGCAAACTCTGCATATGGCAAGTATCGGCCCCTTGACCCTCCAAAATCAATCACACAGGCACAGAGCATATCCTCAAGAATCTTAATTGTGCGCTTAGACTGCCCGTCCGTCTAAGGGTGAAAGGCTATACTCAACTCCACCCTGGTGCCTAACTCCTCCTGAACGACTCACCAGAACAAAGAAGTGAATTGTGTACCTCTGTCTGAAATGATAGACACTGGAATACCGCGATAGAAATCTCAGCCAACCTCTCGGAGGAATATGTAGTCAACACTGGGATGAAATGGCCTGATTTGGTCAGCCGATCCATAATCACCCAAATAGCATCGAACTTCCTCAAAGTCCGAGGAAGTCCCACCACAAAGTCCATGGTGATCCGCTCCCACTTCCACTCAGGAAGCTCAATCTGCTGAAGTAACCCTCCCGGTCTCTGATGCTCACATTTGACTTGCTGACAGTTGATACACTTAGCTACAAACTCCACTATATCCTTTTTCATCCTTCACCACCAATAGTGCTGCCTCAGATCCTGGTACATCTTCGCAGTACCTGGGTGGATGGAATACCGCGAACTATGGGCCTCCTCAAGAATCAACTCCTGAAGCCCATCTACATTGGGCACACAGATACGACCCTGCATCCTTATCATGCCATCATCACCTATGGTCACATCCCTGGCATCACCCCGCCGGACTCTATCCTGAAGAGCCAGAAGGTTGGGATCATCATATTGGCGCTCCCGAGTGGGGTCATAAAGAGAAAATCGAGCAACCACACAATCAAATACCCGAAAAGGCTAAGAAAGATTCAATATCATGAACTGATTGGCTAAGCACTGAACATCCAAGGCTAAGGGCCTCTCAGCTACATGAAGGTATGCCAAACTACCCAAACTCTCTGCCCTACGACTCAGGGCATCGGCCACCACATTTTCCCGAGTGGTATAATATAGTGATGTCATAATCTTTGAGTAACTCCAACCACCTATGCTGGCGCAAATTGAGGTCCTTTTGCTTGAATATGTGTTGCAAACTCCGGTGATCAGTGAAGATCTCACAGGGAACACCGTATAAATAATGACGCCATATCTTAAGGGCGTAAACAATCGCTGCCAACTCAAGGTCATGAACTGGATAGTTCTTCTCATGCACCTTCAACTATTTGGATGGGTAGGCAATCACCCTACCGTCCTACATCAACACTGCCCCAAGACCAATCCTCGAAGCATCACAATAGATCGTATAGGACCCCGAAACTATAGGAAATACCAACACTGGAGCTGTAGTCAGGGCTGTCTTGAGCTTTTGAAAGCTTTCCTTGCACTCCTCAGTCCATATAAAAGGGGCACCTTTCTGGGTCAGTCTGGTCATAGGCGCTGCAATGGATGAAAATCCCTCTACAAAACGGCGATAGTACCCAGCCAAACCGAGAAAACTGCGGATCTCAGTAGCTGAAGACGGTCTAGGCAAACTCTGCACTGCCTCCACCATCTTCGGGTCTACCTTGATCCCATCACAAGACACCACATGGCCTAGGAATTCCAAAGAACCAAGCCAAAATTCACACTTAGAAAATTTGGCATACAATTTCTTCTCCCTCAAAGTCTGAAGCATAGTCCTCAATTGCTTCTCATGGTCCTCCTGGGACCGAGAATATACCAAAATGTCATCAATCAACACGATGACGAAAGTATCAAGATAAGGCCAAAATACGCTGTGCATCAGGTGCATAAAGGTTGTTGGGGCATTGGCCAGCGCAAATGACATAATGAGGAACTCATAGTGGCAATATCTGGTCCTGAAGGCAGTCTTCGGGATGTCCGGCTCCCGAATCTTAAACTGATGATAGCCCAAATGCAGATCAATCTTGGAGAACACCCTAGCACCCTGAAGCTGGTCAAATAAATCATCAATGTGAGTCAATGGGTACCTGTTCTTCATTGTAACCTTATTCAGCTGCCGGTAATCAATACACATACGCATTGAACCATCATTTTTCTTCACAAATAATACCGGAGCACCCCAAGGTGATACACTGGGCCTGATGAAACCCTTATCAAGCAACTCTTGTAACTACTCCTTCAACTTAAGAGGAGCCATACGATAGGGAGGAATGGAAATGGACTGAGTGCCCAACAACAAATCAATGCCGAAATCAATATCTCTGTCAAACGGCATACCCGGAAGATCAGCTGGAAATAAATCCGGAAGATACATATGAGTATGTAGAACCCGTATTAAATAATACGGATGCATCCATATGCAAAACAGGGACAATACCTGTGATGACCGAATCTGAAGCAACGACCTCTGAACGGGCTGGAAGAGCATAGTACCTGGCCTGGTCTCCCCCTCTAGGGCGACCTCGACCTCCTTGACCTCCACCTCAAGCTCTCTGAAAAGGTGGGGTAGTAGCTAGGGCCGGAAGAATAGCTGGAGGACCCGATGGAGCACGTGGGGCCTAATAAGCCTAAGATGGTGCACCCCTCCTAGCTCTGGGGCAATCTCTGATCACATGGCGAGGGTCACCACACTCAAAACAACCCCTCGGAGGATGTGGCAGCTGGTGTTGAATTGGCCGGTGATAGCACCTCGAACATGAGGCACATAAGATACTGGTGGCGCATAATAAGGCTCCTGAGGTCTAGAAGGAGTTGGAATACCACTGGCCGCTGGAATAGCTGAATGAACAGGGCGGCTCACAAAACCCCTGCTATAGCGTGCTGCTGGTGCACAAACTCCCAAAAAATTACTAGTCTCTTGAGACCTCTTGGCCTCTCTCTCCTCCCTGTCCTGGGTTAACATACTATCAATCCTCCGGGCAATACTCACGGCCTGCTAGTAAGTGATATCTATATCCAACTCTCTGGCCATACTGGTCCGGATACTGGGGTGGAGTCCCTCAATGAAGCATCGAACCCTCTCTCTGACAGTGACAACCAAGGCTGGTGCATGACAAGCTAGATCGTTGAAACGGACTGCATTGTGATGACCCAAAAGGTCATCCTAGGTAATTCTAGCTAAATATGTGTTTCAAGGCCTCGAAAGCCTCTATTAATCTCACCTCGATATGCGTGCGCAGCCCGGGCAGGTAGCCGGGAAGCTTCCATGTGAAAATTTGTTAAAGATGGGATTTTTGAATTGAATAATTGAATAAAGTTGACTTTGGTCAACATTCTTGGTAAACAGACCCGGACCAGTGATGTAACAGTCCGGGAGGGTCCGTAGGAAAATATGGGACTTGGGCGTATGCCCAAAATTGAATTCCGAGGTCCCAAGCCCGAGAAATGAATTTTTAAAGAAAATTGTTTTCAGGAAATAATAAAAGATTGTGAAAGTGAGTAATTATGTGAAAGTCGTGTTACCGGACTCGGATTACAGTTCCGAAGCCTGGAACAACTTTATTATATGTTATTTGTCTATCTGTGGAATTTGGTGTAAAACGGGCTTGATTTGATTGGTTTCGGATCCAAATGAGGAAAAATGGAGTTAATGAACTTGTGGGGTTTCTAAAGAATTTGAAATTTGGCTTGAGAGGTGATTTTATGTTCCCGAGGTCCGAATGAATCTCTGAGACCGGGAATAGTTCCGTTGTGTCATTTATAACTTATCTGCAAACTTTGAAGTCATTCCGAGTGGTTTAGGCCGGTTCGGCGCGTTGAAGTGAATTCTAGAATTTCAAAGTTCTTAAGTTTGATTAATTTGGTTTTGGGGTTTGATTTCGAGTTCCATTGTTATTTTTCATGTTCTGAAAGTTCGAGCGAGTCTGTATCATGAATACAGACTTGTCGGTGCTTTTGGACGGGGTCCCGAGGGGCTCGGGTGTGTTTCGGACCCCCGGGAGCTAAGTTGGAAAAACCAAAAAATCTGGGTTGCGATCGCGGAGAAGGATTTTGCTGGGCTTGTGATTGTTCACTGCGATCGCAGCCTCCTCTTCGTGATCGCAGAGGTCTGGATTCCACATCTTCGCGATCGCAGCCCGTTTCTTGCGATCGCATTGAGTCGCGTCTGGGCCGGGTGAGTTTGTTATTCGCGATCGCAGGACCCCTGCCGCGATCGCAAAGGTCTTGCCATTTATTCTTCGCGATCGCAGAGGTCTGGTCAGTTGGCCTTCGCGATCGCAGGCCTCTTGTCGCGATCGCAGTGAAGGAATCACTGGGCAGTGTTATTAAATACGGGAATTAGCCTCATTCCACCATTTTCATCTTCCTCCTCAAGATTTTAGAGAGCTCCTCAAAGAACCTTCCTCCATTAAAATTGAGGTAAGTAAATTTCATAGTTTTATTAGTTCGAACAGTAATTCCTAGCTAAATTCACTAATAAATCATCTAAAAATCATAGAATTAGGTAGTAAACTTTAGGGTTCTTGGGGATTTTGGGATTTTTCCATGTTAGGCCATGAATTCTTGCATAAATTACATAACTTCGATCCTTAGACTCCGGGTAATTGATTTCTTCATGAATTTTCGAAAATCCGAACGTGTGGGCCTGGGGTCGAATTTTAGTATTGTCGGAGGTATAGTAGGAAATGAATAATTTGTCTTGGGAATTGGTTTATGGAGTACTTATTAATGATTATAAATCCATTATTCCTAGGCTTGACCTGCATTTTCTTGGAGCCGAAGTAAGTGTTTGGCTTAACCTCAGCTTGAGGGATTAGGTATAGAGTCTTACTTGTTATGTGAAACTCATGTCCAACGTATAGGCGTGGTGACGAGTGCCTATGCGTTGCGGTCAAGCATGCCCGTGAGTCATTTGTGATGAACCTTACTATGTTCTTAATTTTCTCCGCCCTATGAGTAATTGGTGAATTAAAAGTGATACCTTGATGTTATTTCATGACGTGGAGAGTTATTGAGTTATTTATTTCAGTTGAGGTTTACACTATTGAATTTGTAATTCTGGCGCGAGGTTGGTTATAGTTGAGACCCTTGTCGGGCATATGTTGATGTTGTAATTGATGATTTCTCCTTGCCGGGGCAATCAAATTGTATTGATGTATTTCTACGCACTTGGGACTTCTTAGTATTGACTTTCACTTTATGTTGTTGCTTTGTGTTATTATATATGCACGAGGGGACATTCCATGCCGAGTGATTGTGAGGTTATGCACGAGGGGACATTTCGTGCCGAGTGTTACTATATATGCACGAGGGGACATTCCGTGCCGAGTGATTGTGAGGTTACGCACGAGGGGACATTCCGTGCTAAGCGTTATTTTATAAGCACGAGGGGACATTCCGTGCCGAGTGATGGTGAGGTTATGCATGAGGGGACATGTCGTGCCTTTTCTGTTCATTATATGTTTGAGAAGCTAAATTTATGCCTTGTCTTTACGTTTCATGTATTACTCTGTACTGCTGTGCTAGCATACTGTTACCTTATCTCCCCAGCATGTTCTCCCCGTATCTGTCTTACTTGCTTATTTCTGTTGTAATTTTTTTCCTGTTATTATGTAAAATTGCACAGGTACATATGTTGTGTTGGTCCTAGCCTCGTCACTACTTCGCCGAGGTTAGGCTCGACACTTACTCAGTACATGGGGTCGGTTGTACTGATGCTACACCTGCACTTCTTTATGTTGTGCATACTACGCAGCCGGACCCGGTGGCCACTGACGATCGGAGCATCTCATCAGTTCATACGGGAGACATCGAGGTAGACCCGCAGTCGTTCGTGGGCCCTGACATCACCTTCTACTTTCCACTTTCAGCTCTGTCTTACTTTGTATTTCAAAGACAGTTTTATGTATTCATTTCAGACCTTTTTTTTGTAGTAATCTCTTAGATAGTCCGTGAGTAGGTGACACCAGTTCTGGGATTTGTTTATGGGTCTTATTTCGAAAGTGCTATGCTGTATTTTGGTTATATTGTTAAATTTCATATGGCAAGCCATCAAAGCCTTATGTATCTTGTTCGTATTTGTTGTTAATGAGTTTACTTATTTCAAACGTTGGCTTGTCTAGAGGGTTCAACGTTAGACGCAGTCATGGCTCGATGGTGGGATTTCGGGTCGTGACAAGTTGGTAGAGTCTGAGGAATCAGTACAGAGACGTCTGTACTTATCCCCCAGAGGCTGCAAAGTTAGGAATAACTTCACATCTTTCATTCTCTGTCGTGCCAGTTGAATTCTGAATACTAATTGAGTCTCTATTTCACTCTCTCGCAGATTGCGAGAATGCGCGCTTCCTCATTGACCGACCAGCAGCCTGATCCTCCTATTGCAGCTCCTACGAAGGGCCAAAGCCGAGGTCGTGCAAGAGGCCGAGGCAGAGCTAGAGCAGCAGCTCAAGTAGAGGACCCACAGGTAGACTTTGCCGGTGAGGTTCCTACTCCGACTGTCCCAGTTGGACCGACTCAGGTCCCAAAGGGGTTCATAGCCACCCCAATACTTCAGGACGCTCTAGTCCGCTTAGTGAGAGTCATGGAGAGCGTGGCTTAGGCCGGTCTTCTTCCTACTGCACCATCTGGATCTCAGGCTGGGGAGGGACCCACACTCCTGCTATTCGCACGCCAGAGCAGTTTGCCACTCAGTTCCAGACTCCGACACCACAGACGGCCGGAGTAGTTCAGTCAGGTATTGTGGAACCAGCAGTTGAGGGAGCAGTCATGTCCGCACATGCTCTGTGGAGGTTGGATCGGTTCACCAAGTTATTTACTACCACATTTACTGGTGCACCGTCAGAGGATCCCCATTATTATTTAGACAGTTGTTATGAGGTTCTTCGGAACATGTGCATTGTGGAGTCCAATGGAGTTGATTTTGCTACATTTCGTCTTTCTGACACCGCCAAGACTTGGTGTAGATTACTGCTTGACCAGACCAGCTGGGTCTGCACCTTTGACTTGGGGTCAGTTCTCCGAGTTGTTCTTGGGAAAGTTCCTTCCAGTTACTCAGAGAGAGGATCTTCGGAGGCAGTTTGAGCGTCTACAGCAGGGCTCCATGTCCGTCACTCAGTACGAGACTAGGTTTATTACGCTGGCCAGACATGCCCTTATGGTACTCCCCACTAATCGGGAGAGGGTTCGGAGGTTTATTGAGGGTCTAGCTCAGCCCATCAGGCTTCAGATGGCCAAGGAGACGGGTACTAATATCTCCTTTCATTGAGATGGTAATATCTCCTTCAGATGGTATTATCTACTAATATCTCCGATGTGGCAAGACGCATTGAGATGGTATTATCCCAGGGTGGTGGTCAGGGGTCTGACAAGAGACCTCGTTATTTCAGCCGTTTCAGTGGCGCCTCATCTGGAGGTAGAGATTCCTTTGGCAGAGGCCATCCTCCTAGGCCTTATCAGTCGACACTCCAGGTATCCCGCAGTGCACCTACAGCTTCCATCAGTTCCCCGCCGATTCAGAGCTATCAGGGTGGTCATTCTGGTCGACAAGGTCAGTTCCAGGGTCAGTATTCTCAGCAGCCGAGGTCTTGCTTCACTTGCGGTGGTATGGGGCATATTTCTAGGTTTTGCCCCCGAGGTTTTGGTGGGTCTCAGTATCAGGGTTCCCGTTCCATGGTTCCCGCATCAGGTGCACCCTCACCCCCTCAGCCAGCTAGGAGTGGTGGTCGTGGTGCCAGAGGTGGAGGTCAGACGCATAGAGGTGGAGAGCAGGCCATGAGAGGTAGAGGTCAGCCCGTAGCGAGGAGACCTAGAGATATGCAGGTTGGAGGGGCTCAGCCCCGGTGTTATGCATTTCCTGCTCGTCCAAATGCTGAGGCTTCTGATGCAGTTATCACAGGTACAGTTTTAGTTTGCAGCCGAGAGGCTTCGGCGTTATTCGATCCAGGTTCTACATTCTCCTATGTGTCTTCATACTTTGCCCCTTATTTGGGTATGCCCCGTGATTCCTTGACTACTGTTGTACATGTGTCTACGCCGGTGTGTGATTCTATAGTGGTAGATCAAGTCTACCGCGCTTGCGTAGTAGCTATTGGTGGTCTGGAGACTCATGTTGATCTCTTGCTTCTTGATATGGTTGACTTTGATATTATATTGGGCATGGAGTGGTTATCTCCCTATTATGCTATTCTGGACTGTCATGCCAAGACAGTGACCCTAGCTTTGCCAGGAGTACCACGGTTCGAGTGGAGAGGGACTCCTAGTCATCCCTCTGGTAGAGTTATTTCTTATATAAAGTCTCGGCGCATGGTCGAGAAGGGGTGTTTGGCCTATCTGGCCTATGTTCGTGATTCTAGTCCTGAGGTTCCTTCTATAGAGTCTGTGCCCGTGGTTCGTGAATTTCCAGAGATATTTCCTGCTGAACTGCCGGGTATGCCACCCGACAGGGATATTGATTTTTGTATTGAGCTAATTGAGGGCACTCATCCCATTTCTATTCACCCGTATCGCATGGCTGCGCCAGAGTTTACTGAATTAAAGGAGCAATTGCAGGATTTGCTGAATAAAGGCTTCATCAGGCCTAGTGTTTCGCCTTTGGGTGCTCTAGTGTTTTTCGTGAAGAAGAAAGATGGCTCAATGAGGATGTGTATTGACTACCGGCTGTTGAATAAGGTTACTGTGAAGAACAAGTATCCTTTGCCGAGGATTGATGATTTATTTGATCAGCTTCAGGGTGCTACGGTGTTCTCTAAAATAGACTTGAGGTCTTGTCATCATCAGTTGAGGATTAGGGCTTCTGATGTGCCTAAGACAGCTTTTCGCACTC
>MDKH01042646.1:0-17988 GCA_005239495.1 Nicotiana undulata | reverse complement strand
GCAATTCAGCTCCGTGTATATTTCCTTATGTAAATCTTATGATGGGATCGGGTGGCACACCGCTACGGGTATGTTATTTGGATCGGGTTGCACACCGCAAAAGTGTGATGTTGAGCAAGGCTCCTGTAATTATTTTTTTGTGTTTTACTTCGTAATTTTCTGAGGGAAGTTCATATTAGTTGCGTGAGTTGAGTAGTCCCTTCCGGAGTCATTTACTTATGTGTCGTGTTTGAATTGTGGCCCATTGGCGCATTGTGGCATCGTGTGAGGCTAATGGTCGTGTTTGGGGTGACTGGTTATCTGAGCAGTTCATACTGGGTGAGACGAGAGTTATAAATTTGGGGTCGGTGTGTTAGGATCATGCGAGTATATTGCAAGGGAGTTGCCATTATTGGGTTGCAATGAGATGATGATCTAAGGTTAGAGAAAAGATTTCAACGTGTGGTTAAATCTGCAAATGGTTATGAATTTCTACACATCTCCTCCGTTGTGGTGATATCGTCAGCGTTATAGCAGAATGTATGAAGGTATCTGATGAGGTGCCTTGAGAGCATCAAATTCACAAAATTCTGGCTATTAAGGTTCAGGGACCGTTATTGTGGTCAGATGATGAACTATGCAGTGTATGGTGTTGATACAGCAAAGGCGCGCAGTTGTGTTCTGGTGCCTCGTGTGGTAGTTGATACGGTGTTAAAATGTTAGAAACAGGCCTGGTAGAGAATTTCAGATATTAGAACTAAGTTCGGAGCTTATTGTATTAATAAAGGAGGATATCTTCAAATTTGATCAAGCTAATGTGCCCAACTGGGTTGTGGTAGCCCGGGCAGGTGCACGAGGTGTTAAACAGTGATTTCAGATAATTCTGGGGCAGTTCTTGGCACGTTCGAGGACGAACGTCTGTTTAAGTGGGGGAGAATGTAACGACCCGACCGGTCATTTTTAGATCCAGCGCGTCGTTCAGTAGTTGGGAGTCACGAACAGCTTCATTTCAGGTATATTGACTTGCGCATATGGTCGAAAATTAAAATTCAGGAAGATCGGAGTTGAATTTAAAGGAAGATTCTCATTTAGAAGGCTTAAGTTGAAGAAATCAGGTAAGGCTGGGATTTTGAGTAAACGACCTCGGAATCAGGATCCGAAGGTTCCAGCGGGTTTGTATGATGATTTTGGACTTGGGCATATGTCCGAAACGGGTTTTGGATAACTCGGGAGCAGTTCAGCGTATATTGTGGAAAGTCAATATTTTAAGGAAATTTCCTAAGCTTGACTTGAAGTACATTTCAATGATACTGATGTCCGTTTGGGATTCCGAGTCTGGGAATAGCTCCGTATGGTGATTCTGGAGTTGGGAGCATGATCAGAAGTGAATTCGGATATCCGGAAGTCAATTTAAGGTCATTTGGCTAAAGATAGAAAACTGAAGGTTTTTGAAGAATTCGACCGGAAATGGAAATTTTGATATCGGGGTCGGAATGCGATTCCGGAAGTTGGAGCAGGTCTGTAATGTTGAATATGACTTGCCTGCAAAATTTGAGGTCAATCGGACGTGGTTTGATAGGTTGCGGCATCAAATGTGGAAGTTAGAAATTTTCAAAGTTCATAGAGTTGGATTTTAGTACGATTCGTGATTTCGGCGTTGTTTGAGGTGATTTGAAGCCTCGAGCAAGTTCGTGGGATGTTATGGGACTGAGTCGTGTGTTTGTACAGGGTCCGGGGGCCTCGGGTGTGTTTCGGGGTATTTCAGAGTGAATTTGTTGTTGTTGTTTCTGGTGTTTCTGGTAATGCTATGCGATCGCAGCCTTAGATATGCGATCGCGGAGAGGAAATTGAGGGGCAAGGTTTTTGGCCTATTCGATCGCGGATGTTGGTGTGCGATCGTGGAGAAGGGCTGGGCAGGCTAGTGCGATCGCAAGGGGGAAGGTGCGATCGCGGAGAAGGATTTTGGTGGGAGATGGAAATGGCATGTGCGATCGCGGGCGTGCTTATGCGATCGCGGAGGAGTGATCTGGGTGACCTGTGCGATCGAAGACGACTTCATGCGATCTCATAGAAGGGCAGAACTGGGCAGTGTTGATTAAAACGGGATTTTGGCATTTCTCTCTCATTTTTCAAAGCCATGGGCGATTTTTGGAGAGCTTCAAGAGAGGATTTTCGTCATCTATGTTAAGGTAAGTTACTCCTACTCATTTCAAGTTAGATACAAGATTATTACATGGATTAGAACATGAAAATTAGGGAAAATTTGAGGAAAATTTGGAAGAAACCTAGAATTTGGAAATTTGGATTTTAGCCACGAATTGAGCATGAATAATTGAGTAAAATGTGTAATTGAATTAGTAAAGCTTCGGGTAGAGATTTTCTTCAAGAAATTTCGAGGTCCGGGCACGTGGGCCCGAGGGCATTTTGGTCATTTCATTGAGCCGGGCTGAGGAACTTTGTAATTTGAATTGGTTATGATCTATTGAGTATATTTTCATTGAATTATCGTTATTTGGATAGTTTGGGAGCGTGCGCATCCATTTTTAGTAGTCCTAGAGGCTTGGAAGACGGTGATGAATCTTCGGAGCGAGGTGAGTCTCCTTTCTAACCTCGTAAGAGGGAAATTGTCCCTCTAGGTAACCTTGTTTGCTATGTGATCTTGTTTGGGGGCTACGTACGCACCGAGTGACAAGAGTCTGTACGTAGTTTCTATTACTGCTTCGTCCGGGTAGTTAGGACACAACATGTTCATTGTTTTTCCCTGTTGTAGCATAGATATGACTTGTATACTTGTGTGATTGGTATTGTTGTCTTTGAACGTTGTGATACTTGGCTTGATTTAAGTGTGATAAGAGAATCACGGGATGGGATCGGGTCGTACGCCACGGCAGAGTGACGATTGATTATGTTATGGGATCGGGCCGTACGCCACGGCAGAGTGACTATTGATTATGTTATGGGATCGGGTCGTACGCCACGGCAGAGTGATATTTGATTATGTTATGGGATCGGGTCGTACGCCACGGCAGAGTGATGATTGATTATATTATGGGATCGGGCCATACGCCACGGTAGAGTGATGATTGATTATATTATGGGATGGGGCCGTACGCCACGGCGAGATTGAGACTACCAGGGTGGGATCGGGTCGTACGCCACGGCGAGATTGAGACTACCAGGGTGGGATCGGGACGTATGCCACGAGATTGAGATTACCAGGGTGGGGTCGTACGCCACGACGAGATTGAGACTACCAGGGTGGGGTCGTACGCCACGACGAGATTGAGACTACCAGGGTGGGATCGGGTCATACGACACGGCGAGATTGAGACTACCAGGGTGGGATCGGTTCGTACGCCACGGCGAGATTGAGACTACCAGGGTGGGATCGGGTCGTACGCCACGACGAGATTGAGTACCATATGGGAGCGGGCTGTACGCCACGGCGGATACCAAACTTGTTTGATTTGAGATTGTTACTTGATGTCGGATATTGATGTACTTGATTATTTGTTTACTTGCCTACAGTTTTCCTTACATCCTGCTTACTTTATTACAGTTGGACCTTAGTGAGTATCGAGTCGACCTCTCGTCACTACTTCTTCGAGATTAGACGGGATACTCACTGGGTACATATATGTATATGTACTCATACTACACTTTCTGTGCATTTTGTTGCATAGGTACCTTTATAGTACAGTGATTGATTTGGAGACTTATACGGGCTGCATTCATCCAGAGGCGTTCCACAGCTGCCGGAGTCTTCCTTCTGTGTACTTACATTTTATATTTATTGCCTTTGTCCAATTTATTTTTCGGACAAGCGTTGTATAATTGTATAAATTCTTAGAAATTGCTCATGTACTTATGTCACCGGGTTCTGGGGATGTGTTGAGTCTTGTTTTATTGAATTAAATGGATTCCCTGTCGTGTTTAATTTACAAAAGAAATTATTTATTTGATTATGAAATGCAATAAAGGCAACGATTTTGAAATTGTTAAACAGGGAGGTATTTCAACTGATTAACGGGTTGGCTTGCCTGACAGTGGTATCCGGCGCCATCACAACCCATAGGTTTTGGGTCGTGACAACATCATTCTTGATCCTATATGAATTCATGCTGGTATGCAGGGCTACAGACATAAATTGATGCATCTTGTTTATTTTTCTGATATATTACTGTCATGTCCAAGTTATATATGGTTGTTCGAAATTATCGGAGGTTTAGTCTTTCACTACCTCTCAGCACGTAGTTTGGTTTCTTTACTACTGAGTTGGTGTACTCACGTTATACCCTGCACCTTGTGTGTAGATCCAGGTACATCGAGACTCAGTTCTGGTCCGTGATTTGCAGCAGTCCATCAGAGTTGACGAGGTAGCAGTTGGCGATCGTAATCTCTTCATCTCATCTTTTCTACCTGTTGCATTTACTTTTAGACGATGTTCGATACGTTCCCTTCTTTTAGTCATCCTTATGTATTAGTAGCTCATGATTATGTGACACCGGATCCGAGAGTTATAGATTTTGGGGGTTTTGTTTTCATAAATTTCTTTAAATAAAGATCTTTATTAATATTGACCTCAGGTTGTTTCGAAATGTTATTTCCTTAAGGGATCGGTTCTAGTTTTGTTACAATCGGGTGGCTGGCCTGGTTCCACGACAGGCGCCATCACGACCCCGGAATTGGGTCGTGACAATAACAATAAACAAAAATGGTTATTTATTTTTATGAATTGGCAAGTTCAACTTCTTAGATTAATACATGATCGATGTGGTACACTAACATTGTGAATGCAAGAAGAGACTCATGTGAAGGTCGTGGTAACAGGGTAAGAGACAAAAAAAGATTCTTTAGAATCAACAGATTCTAATTGTATTTCATAAAATGCTTCGAATCTATGCTTTTCGCTATACAATACAAGTGTTTATACGTGAAATAAAATGAATTACTTTGACAAGTACTACTTTGAAGATCTATGAAATAGGATTTCAAATATGATGCTTGAGCTTTCGTTCATAAAAGATTGAAACATAAAACTCTCTCTATATTTTTGTGTTGGATCGCTGCTGAAAATAAAACAATCCTTAAGATGCAGAAGATTGATCTAAGTGCAAGTAAGGACAAAAGGAAGTATTTCATACAATCCCAATAATGACTGACACTCTAAGTTTAAGTACGCAACATCCTTTAAATTCAAACTCAACTCCATATATATCCCACAAACTCAAAAAAGATCAATATTGTACAAGTAAAGAAAAACAAATGATATAAGATGCCTTCATTTCAAATCAGTGATTGATGTTTTATATGCAAAAAAAGAAAGATGATTTGAATCGCTAAACTATAAAGTGGCATGATAGTGCTATGGTAAATAAGGTTGTTCGGTCGAAAGATGTGACCGAACAACCATGAAAATATGTGAGAAAGAGGTTGATGGGTAAATGGTTTAGGTTGAATTGTATATATACAGAGAAATTTGCAATTTGGGTGTGTCTCCTTATGAAGAAAAGGTTTGCGTTTATTAGTTGTGTGTGAATATGAATGTATAGTGAATTTGTGGAGCCTTTGAGGTCGCTCTTCTCCACTTTCATATTCAATATTTCACGGTCTCAGGGACATTCAGATGCACAAAGTTGTATTTGAGAAAGATGCACCTCGTGATGGAACTGCATTAGCTTTTTATGTTTCGCAACCAGATTAATATTCATTATCATTAGGTTCTTCCATTTTCGACTTGTTTTTCGCATATGTACTGTGAACATTATGGAAGTTAATTCATTAAATTTCTATAAACATATCACTTACCTTATATTTTAGACATGCAAGATCAATTTTGCACTTACATTCTTCCTTTCCATAATTTCTTATATCGTCATCTCTCTCTAGATATCCTTTTTTTTTTCTTAGGCTGAGTTTGTTATTATTGTTGTTGGAAAACAATTCTGGAAAAACGTTTATGTAGAGACAACAACAAATATTAGTCTTCATACATATTCTTATATTCTCAAGTAGCTTGATAAGAAAAGTAAGGTGATGGTATTGTTGACAAACTTAAGTCTTAAATCTACATTTTTCTTACTTATATACAAGCCCAGTTATTATGTATTGTGAATAACTTTTTGAGATACTACAAGTAACTTTTCGAGGCTTAATAACTATTTTTTATTTAGTTATCGTATATGACTTTTTATTTTCAAGACTCTTTAGTTTTAAAACTGATTTTGCTTTAACAATTTTTGTCAATCCCATTTATATCGAGTTATTTTTCGCGACAGAGACACAAAAACATAAAATTTAAAGTCATATTTCTCATTGTTGGGTTAGAGGCTGATTTTGAAGCTTTATTTGAACATAAGATTGAACAACACAATCTTGAGAAAATAAATCATCAACAAATGGTTATGGTCCTGCCAATAGTTACATATATGAGGTATGCACTGATGTTTATATGCAGCAACTGACTTTATATGATAAACTATTATCAGTAACATCCCTGTATATTTTTCTGATTGACAAGTTTGACATAGTTACCAAAATGATTTATCCGCTAAAATCTTTTATATTTCGTACTAGAAATTGCACAATTGGAAGCATGACTATTCTTGCAGGATTTCCTTGCCAATATGAAGAATGCATGGAGCTTCAGAAATATTTCAGCAGTTAAAGATGTAAACTTCATTGCTTGCGATATGTAAAGTAAAGTAGCCTATAATTTAGTATAGTAGAATTAGGGCTGCAAGAAACTTTAACAATAAAATAGTAAAAATAATAATATTGGTAAGATAGGGTAAAATTAATTTTATTTAATATTCGCACGGGTAAGTTTACTAGTAAATTATAAAAGAACAGACTATTAGTTGGGAGGATTGAGTTATATGCATATTGTTTAGTTTAGATTGACCATCCATGAACCAAAAAAATATTTAGCGAACTGATGATCCAGTTTGTTTATTATTTCCGAAATTTATACTTATCCGTCCATTTGACACACTCATGACTCAACAAGGTAAAGAAATATATATAATACTTAAATTCAGTTTATGGAAATCATAATTATATTATTAAATTATTTAAGAATCTAATCCCTTTCCGCAAAGACTTTAGTTTTGACTGACACGTGTCCACATACACAAACCCTCGGCTTCATTTCTACAGTGTTCAGCCACCTCTTCGTTGTTACACTAGTCACTATAAAAAGATCAAAGCTTTCTCACTTCTTCAGAAATAATTGGCGATGCTCATTCATTTTAGCTCTCAAAGCAGTTAGTATTATTGATCTGATCTTCACCCTCTTTATAATCTATTTTTCTTTCTAGTATAGATACTAAGTGAGTTTAGAATATTTAGTTTGAAGGGAGTTGCTAAATTTTATGAAAATATATTATAGAGTATAGAATTTAACTAATTTGTAGTCAGAGATTTATATATTAATGAAGTTTCTTATTATTTTTATTTGGATAATATTGGCTTCAAATTGAGGGTGACCTCCACTTTTGTAGTTGTTGTTGTTAGTTTGAGGCGTTTAATTATAGCGAATTTGCAAAGTGGTGAAAATGAGCGTGAGTATGGCAGAGAATGAATCAACTTCAAAAATCCAACTTCCTGCAGATATAAATTGGGAAATGCTTGATAAATCTAAGTTCTTTTTCTTAGGGGCTGCGCTATTTTCTGGTGTCTCGGGCACACTGTATCCAATTGTAGTGTTGAAAACGCGGCAGCAAGTTATGAGTAACCAAATTCCATGTCTAAAAATGGCAGTATCCATGTTGAGGAGGGAAGGGTACAGAGGATTTTACAGGGGATTCGGTACTTCTCTCACGGGGTCTATTCCTGCGCGCGCCCTTTATATGGGCGCACTGGAAATGACCAAAAGCAATGTTGGAACTGTTACTACTAAGTTGGGATTGGCCGAGGCATCTTCCTCGGCCATTGCCAATGCGGCTGCTGGTACTAGCGCTGCATTGGCAGCCCAGTTGGTATGGACCCCAGTTGATGTTGTGAGTCAGAGATTGATGGTCCAAGGAAGTGGAAATTCTAGCTGTGGTGTTGTTGGATTGAAGTATTATAATGGTGGGATCGACGCGTGTAGAAAGATAATTTGTAGTGATGGTTTGAGGGGATTGTATAGAGGATTTGGTATATCAATACTGACTTATGCACCTTCAAATGCAGTTTGGTGGGGTTCATACTCTATTGCTCATAGAGTGATATGGAGTTCAATAGGCGGCTATTTTTGCAAAAAAGACGACGAGTGTGGTTATAAGCCAGATGGGAAGGCAATGGTGGCAGTTCAAGGGTTGAGTGCAGCATTGGCTAGTGGAATATCTGCATTAGTGACAATGCCACTTGACACTGTGAAGACAAGATTGCAAGTATTAGATGATCAAGAATGGTGCTGTAGTAGTAGTAGGAGAAGACCAACAATATTACAGACAGTGAGGAATTTAGTGAAGGAAGGTGGATTAGGTGCTTGTTATAGAGGATTAGGTCCAAGATGGGCATCAATGTCTATGTCTGCAATAACTATGATCACTACTTATGAGTTGCTCAAGAGGCTATCAACCAAGAATCAAGAGAGCTTTGTTTGATTAAATCTTGCATACAAACAGCAAAGAAACTAAAGAGGGAAAGGGGAGATATATCTTACAATCCTTTTGCAGCTTTCTTTTTTCTTATCTTTTGACTAAATTGTAATATACCACAGTGTAGATTTTGTAGAAAAAAATGTAGCAATATTTAGTTAATATATTATTTTGCATTTCATATTGTCTCTTGTCCTACTCCTATCCCATATATTAAAAGATGATGTTTCAATCTAGAAAGATTGAAGCTTCTTTAGTGTAAACTTTTTGTGATTGTAAATTTTTTGAATATCAGGAAGACGCTAAACTCTATTCTTCATATAAATTTACTTTGGAATTTTGCAGGATATTTCTATGAAATTTTTCGATGCAAATTCGGATTAATCGTCAGACACCAAATTAATGTGGATATCAAATACCGACCAAATTAAGAAATGATACTAAGTCATAAGTGTTGTATGTTGAAAAAACTGCAGATTACGTATCTTTAAGATAATATTATCACATTGTTGCTGAGGAGTGCAACTACATATATAGTGGAGAGTGGAGTAATATCATTCAGATTTTAAAATGCATCAGCAGAAGAGTGTAGTAAAGTGTGATTGTCCTTGTCTTTCCTGAAGAGACAGCAACTGTTGGTCAGAAGTTTGGCCACTAGTAGGTGGCTCCTTATATCTACCCTTTCCTTCGGAGTTCGGAACCAAAATATTTATGTTTTTGGACTCAATAGACTAAATTAGGTGTAAAAAGAGGGTAGAGAATCATTTTTTATATATAGCGCATTTTATATGTGTTCTACGTTCACCGCTAGTTATCTCGTTAAGGTATAGCGCATGCAATACATCTATATTGCTTTGCCATGATGATTAACCGTATAGCGCATGTAGTAAATGTGTTATGTGTACAACGCATACATTACATGCGCTATATGGGCATTTCATGTGCCTAAGGAATTTATAGTTGCTTACTTAAGGTCAAATGCCCATTCTTGAAAAAATCATTGGCTAGAAGATTAGGGTGGTCCGCATGGTCAGGGTTGCCAGTGAATTTTGTAAACTTGGCGACCCTCCATGCTGCTACATTGGCGAGAAATTGTGTTCTCGCTCCTTGTTAACCCTTGCAGATAAGTTTATATCTGACCAGACTCTTTCATACGGAACCTGTTCCGATAAACCATCCGAAAACACCACCAGATGGTTGAGTGTTAGCTGTAGTTTGCAGAACATCTCTTCGGACTTTACGTACATTTTCAGCATACTTAACACAAGAATATCCCTTGTGTTCATCCGAAGTCCTCAAATTGTATAGTACTAACAATTAGCGATATGCAAGGAAAATACTACTAATATGGTAGGAGCAACCGAAAGAAGAGAAGTGGAACAGTTCAATGAATTATTATTGTTGAAAATTATAAAAATTGTATAGAAATAAAATAGCGTCATACTACGTTTTAAAACACCTCTGAATAAAGGGCAAGAATGGTCTTGGTAACCTCACAGTCAGCTGAGCACATGAAACATGAAACATAGGCCATTCTCATCCATTTCATGCAGGGAAAGCCTAATCGGCAGGAAAAGAAAAGGTCATGAAACAAGATTTTGAAGAGCAATGTGTCCTTGCCAATTCGCTGAGAAAAAACTTCCGCTAATAGCATAGACACTGAACAGTCTTGATACCATAACTTTAAACCTACACAACAATTCAGATGTGCAACCTAATAATAAACAGCACGCCGGACTACATCACTCAAACTAGACAACAAATCTGACATTCAAGAGCCTCTCGAAAAAACTCCATTTCTCATACTAGAGGAAGATCTAGTTAACAATTCCCAAGTCCACGAAGTGTGACCCAATAAAGAAAGTGCAATCAAGGGCGTGCTCTCTTGTTACTGCTGCAAGATGGGCACTTGTACTGCTTGATATGCTCTGCCCTAGCAGGAGTGATTTTAACACACTTCCCATGGAACCATATCTCACATATGTCACAGCAGATCCAGAATTCGTCAGATGCATAGTTTTCACCGCAAGCCCCACATAGTGTTTCTCCTTGCTCATCATCTTCCAAACCATCTTCATCCTCATCTTTTGGTTGTGGTCTTGAATACTTGGTTTGGGATTCAGATCCACGTTGTGTCACCTATGATCAGATTGAATAAGGTTAAAATTGGCACATGAAACAGTGATTCCACTTACAGCTTTTTTTGTTTTTACAGGATAACATCTCTATAGACATAAAAAGCTAACAAGTGCAAAATACCTCAACTTAAGGAGTCTGAGCTGTCAAATTTTCTGTTTATCAGGCTGTTCAGGTTTCCTAGTCAGATGGCTTATCTATTTAGTCTGAAGGAGAATGGTGTGCAGGTTAGTCTATTTAACCTTCCTTTACTTACGGTTGAAAAACTAATAAACACATAAGCAGCCTATCAACCAATGAGATCTGACTTAGAACAAACCTATACATATTTGGAGGAAGTGCAGTTAATTCAGAATAAAGTCCACAAACATCTCAAAGACCAAAAAGGAAATTTGTATAGTTATTATCAGGTATTGGACTAAAACTTGAAGCGAAGAGCATTTGCTATTTCATAAAAGAAAAACTAAGGTATCAGATAGCATAGGCTACAATGCTTAACTGAGAGGTACACATGCCGAAGAGATTCACACCGCATGATTGAAGAATCTAAGAAGCCTAGAATCTAAATATAACCATTTGAAACAGAAGAAGTGCTGCCTAAATCAGCCGGATGTAATAGAACTAACTTAACACCCTGTTACCGAAGAACCTAAAAGGCCAAAATATCAAAATATTAATGCTAGAAAATGCAGAGTTTTGTAATCACCTCATAACAACGAACATATGAAGAATATTTTCAGCTAAGGCATTCAATACAAAAACAAATTAGAAAGGCAAAACTTCCATCTGTCAAGATGAAGGGAACATGGAACAAAGGTAACATTGATCACTACCTTTGAGTTTGACTTAGACTTGGTGCTGCTGTGATTTGACACGGATGACTTTTCTTTTGATTGTTTCTTGGCTGTCCCAGATACAATCTCAAAAATTGTAGGGAGATCATTCATCATATTGAACAATCTTCTCCTGAAACTCAAGACAAAAAGAGCTAATTAGAGAACATGTCAAAGCTGAAAAAAGGTACGACAGTCTGCTATTGAGTAAAGCATGTATCAACAAGAGTGTTACTCTAGCTCAGGTTGCCCTTCCTTTCCAGAACTTTCTTCTTTGTCCCCAATTCTTTTAGATTCCCAGAAAACACTTTAGTGTTTCAAAATAAAACAACAACTAGCTCAGAGAAAATACCCAAACGTTATGCAAAAGAGAGGAAAAAGGCTGGCACTTTCTTATCAGAACAAATGCCAAGCAAATGACAAACTTTATCTAGTGTGTCAACTAAGGAAACAAGATCAACACTCTAAATCATTATCTCCACTTAAATCAACTATTATCCCTTCATTGGACTTGTGAGGCCACCCCCGAGATATTGAAAATGTTATAGTTTTCAAGCTTTGGACTCAATCTATACTGCATTGCTAGATTATAATTTCACTGTTATTGTCAAAACAAAAGATGTAAGAATTGCCGATTTGGACATATTCACACTCCAACAAATATTACTTTTTAGCTTAGCACAGTTGGTACTGTTAGTGGCCGGTCATCAGAAGAAGTTACTTGAAGCATTTATTTGGTAAACTCAAACTGTGGGGCAATTACTTTTAGTACTTGATCAGCGCATTGAAAAGAGAAAAGCCCGAGTGCGGGAGTGGGGTAAAGCAACAAGGATACCAATTCTTTAAGCATGAAGTAAAGCACAAAACTTAGTGAAACAAAAATTTCCTAAACATATACGAATTTAGTATTTATTACATCAAAATGCAATTAGCAAAAGTAAGTTCAGCATCCAATATATAATGTAAAACTAATCCAAACAACTCAAATTAAACATCATTAGATATGATTTCAACATGGCAATCAAAAGATAGTTGTAGCCACAAACTGATTTTCACCATAGCAAGAAAAAAGAATTGACTTCTTCTGTACAATTTCCTATTTACAAATCATTTTTTTACTTTTGCAACAATCAGTTAAATAAAAAATTTAACAGTAGAAAATAGAATAAAGCAAAAGAAAAAGGGGAAAAAAGAAATGTTGACAGCAAGAGAGCAAAAGAGAGAAGCAAAGGTACCAACCACCACCACGACGACAAAAGAGGAGGAGAGCATGAGATGAAGAAGAATGAAGCGAATCCGGGGAAGCAGAAAAATAATGGCAGTACAGTCATCATAAAACAAAGCAGAAAGAACTAGCAGGAGTAGGAGGACGAGAAGTTAATAATATTTATATTAATAACAAGAAATAACTGGAGCGTGCCAACATCCTACACCATAAAGCTGAAAAGCAGAGCAGAATCCTAATCTGAATTTTGCTCAATAAAAACAATAAGTTGCATCGCACCCAAAGGTGTGGCCTAGTGGTCAATGAAGTAGGCGAAAAACTTTGAGACTGGGGTTCAAATCCCAACAGAGACAAAAGACGCTAGGTGATTTTTCACATCTGCCTAAGCCTTGGCGGGAAGAGTTACTTTGTACATGTGCTGATGGGAAGTAGCAAGTACCCGATGGAATAGTAGAGAAGCGCGTGAACTGGTCTAGACACACAATTATGAAAAAGTAATAAACTGCATAAGTCTGACTACATGGTATGTTGAAACAGTAGAGAAAAGACATAGGAAAGGAACTAGCTACAAGATAAAGGTAAATAACACATGTTACAAGCTACATTCTAATTATTCCTTTATCGATGCTACACTGCCATACATCATAACAGATGAATCAGTAGAGATATATCACAAGGCAAGAAAGTACATTAGAATTAATATAGAAAAGTCACCTTTTAATTCGTAACTTTATAAACTTTGCTCAGGATCCAAGTTGCAACAGCATTTAGGAAAGACAAAGATTTCATTTGGGCTAAGGAGATTTTGAAAGAATGAAACAGAAAACATACCTATCAGCTCTATCAAACCCAAATCTAGCACCAAAATAAAATGCAACGGAAAGTAACCATGCATCACTATGCACAGCGACCAAGGAGAGCCAGTCCTTCTCTTGCATGCCATCTCGGGCAAAGTTTATTCCCAGAGCAGGCTCGGGAAGCTCCGGTGGCACTTCTTCAGCTGGTAAATTGACTTCCCACTGTTCACTAGGAAATCCATAAAGGCAAAGGTTTTCCTTCTCTGCAAGTAAATGAGAATAAAAACATAGTTTCAGCTTCTGACTGGGTTATGTAGAAACCACAAGAGTGTAACTCAAGGCTTATGAAGATATTGGAACAAACTGAAGAAGGAAATCTTGATCAGCTTCTTTTCTCATTGGAGGAGTGCTTTGTCAAAATTCGCTAAGTCCATTAAAAAATTTAACTCAAGTTTAGCAAGAATTGTTCATGCTATGCAAATATCTAAACACGTGATGTGAGTGAAAACGTAAACAACAAGAATCAAACTTAAAAACAACTTGACTCTAGCTGCCTTTTGGTGCATTTAGTCTGCAAGTATATATTTCTCCCAACATAACTCCAGCTCCACTTGCTATAACTCAAAATAAGAAGGAAATGAACACGAACAAAGGCGATCTTGTCAAGAATGAGAAGAAAAGCTTCGTAAACTTTTAACATAGCTTGGAATCCCGTTTGCAATAATTTATCTCGATACTCTCAGATTTCAATATAGAGAAACATTTTTTCAATATGTGAAGCCACTGCGCCTAATTATTGTAAAGGGACAGAAAATTACATAGCAAATTTGTACTAAAAAGGTTTTTTTTTCTCCTTTTTAAAAAAAAAAATTGAAAGCTCTTAAAAGGTTTCATAAAATGAAAAAAACATGTAATAATTAGAAAATGAAATGGGAACATGAATATACAAACTAATAGCCAAATCATCGGAAACATTGCACCAGGAGCACAGCCAGCATCCATACAGGTACTGGAAGCAAGACTTGTGTAGAATTATGTTTGAAAAATATAGTAATAAATAAATGACACACATTCTGAAAATAAAAAGACAATACTGTACCTGGGTCACATTGTTGATAAAATTCTTCAACATCTGCAACAACCCACAGAGAAAAACATTAATTTAAAGGACAACAAAAATTGGTGCAGTACCACACAAAAGAATCACAAAATAAAACGAAATAAAAGGGCTAAAATATAAATGGATTAAAAGAAGTGAAATTGGAGAGAGTGGTTACCGGTGGTAAGGGCTTTAATAAGTGCAGCTCTTCGACCCTTAAAATCTCTAAATACTTCTTCCACTGTTCGAGGATTGTATTGTTGACCTCCCTCCATAACTAATTTTGCGACACACAAAAATGGATTATATTATCGATGAGAGAGAGAGACCCTGTGTGTGTGTGTGTGTCTCTGTGTCTGTGTGTGTGTGTGTGTCTGTGTCTGTGTGTGTGTGTGTGAGAGAGAGAGAGAGACTCCGCGCGCGCGCTTGGAGGGAAGGAAAAAAGAATGAAATTTTGCGAATTTGCTTGAGGTTTTAATATTAGGGGAGGAGAAGGGTTTTTGTGTGAAATAAGAGTTGACTGAAAGTCAACAAATTCAGTCAACAGATCAATTCGGTTTCATGTAAGGGGAAAACTCCCAATTGACTTCGGATTTTCTAACCCTTGGGCCAGCTCACCTAGCAATGTAAAATTTGCGTGTGGTAGCCACTAATAAAGGTGGTGTTTATTTTTTATCCATCAATTCTAATGCTGAGCAAAAATAGCCACTACTCTATTAAAAATATTTTGAAAAGACTGTTTTGCCCTTTGTTTACTTCTTATATGCGGGAAAATTGTGAGGCAAACTTTTTCAGAGACTAGACTGTTCGTGTTCCTTCGTCAGTTGCGGTTAATCTTTTCCTTCGTCATCTTCTCTTCTTTGTACGATACTGGTAATTATCGAACTCAGTTGCATCTTCTTTTTGTATATGTTTAATCGAGATCAATGTTGTGTGTGGCATGAAGTATGTTTGAAATTTCGAAAATAACGATTATAAGTTGATTTTAGTGTCGAATAAGGATCGGATTTTTAGTTATGTAAGGATATTTCATGAAAATAGTCGTTTGAATTCATAAGCTAACTGTGTTTATGAATTTTAGTTAAATGTGTTCATAAAAGTTAAGGACCAAGTGTTTTTTACTTTTGGAGTTTGATGTCAAAGTTAAGGACTGAAAACCATAAGTTAAGGACATATTGTCCTTAACTTATTAACTTTAAACTTTAAGTCAAGGACTGAAAACTATAAGTTAAGGACCTATTGTCCTTAACTTTTTAACTTGCAACTTGAAGTTAAGGATTGCTTGTCCTTAACTTTTTAAGTTGAAACTTGAAGTTTAGGACCTGTTGTCCTGAACTTTTAAACTTGAAATTGAGGTTAAGGGCTGCTTGTCCTTAATTTTGAACTTGAAACTTGAAGGTTCAGGACCAAGTGTCCTTAACTTTTAAACTTCAAAATCAAACTTCAGGACCTAGTGTACTTAAGTTTTCAACTTGAAATTCAAAGTTAAGGACCAAGTGTCCTTAAGTTTTCAAACTTCAGGACTTAGTGTCCTTAACTTTTCAACTTCAAATTCAAACTTCAGGACCTATTGTCCTTAACTTTTCAACTTCAAATTCAAACTTAAGGACAAAGGACCTATTCTGCTTAACTTTTTAACTTGAAACTTTAAGTTAAGGACTATTTGTCCTGAACTTTCTAACTTGAAAGTTGAAGTTTAGGACCAAGTGTCCTTAACTTTTTAACTTGAAACTTTAAGTTAAGGACTATTTGTCCTGAACTTTCTAACTTGAAAGTTGAAGTTTAGGACCAAGTGTCCTTAACTTTTTAACTTGAAACTTTAAGTTAAGGACTATTTGTCCTGAACTTTCTAACTTGAAAGTTGAAGTTTAGGACCAAGTGTCCTTAACTTTTTAACTTGAAACTTGAATTTTAGGACCTGTTGTCCTGAACTTTTAAACTTGAAATTGATAAGGGCTGCTTGTCCTTAATTTTGAACTTGAAACTTGAAGTTCAGGACCAAGTGTCCTTAACTTTTAAACTTCAAAATCAAACTTCAGGACCTAGTGTCCTTAAGTTTTCAACTTGAAATTCAAAGTTAAGGACCAAGTGTCCTTAAGTTTTCAAACTTCAGGACTTAGTGTCCTTAACTTTTCAACTTCAAATTCAAACTTCAGGACCTAGTGTCCTTAACTTTTCAACTTCAAATTCAAACTTAAGGACAAAGGACCTATTGTGCTTAACTTTTTAACTTGAAACTTTAAGTTAAGGACTGTTTGTCCTGAACTTTCTAACTTGAAAGTTGAAGTTTAGGACCAAGTGTCCTTAACTTTTTAACTTGAAACTTGAAGTTTAGGACCTGCTGTCCTGAACTTTTAGACTTGAAACTTGAAGTTAAGGATTGCTTGTCCTTAACTTTTGAACTTGAAACTTGAAGTTCAAGACCAAGTGTCCTTAACTTTTAAACTTGAAAGTTGAAGTTCAGGACTTTTTGTCCTTAACTTTTAAACTTTAAACTTTAAACTTAAAGTTAAGGACCTATTGTCCTTAACTATTTAACTTGAAACTTTAAGCTAAGGACTGCTTGTTCAAGTATTTTATGTTCTTTTTCCTTCTTTGTAGTGTTATAATGGAAGGAGATCATTTGTTCGAGTTTAATGTTTGGCGAAACCACATGATCTATTGGAAAGGAGATCTACAATATAAGGAAATGATAAAAAGTTTTTTGTCAAACCGACAATGGAAGAAATTAAGGGATGGTATTTTCGGGAACTTTTTCAGGTTACAAAGTGTGAAGTTTTCTGGTAAACTTGTTCATTGTTTATTACTTTCTGAAATTGTAAGTAATGACACTAATTCGATGATATTCAAGGTTTTTGACCATGAACTTAAGTTTACACGGGAAGCATTTAATATAATCACTGGTTTGAACTGTTCTTCTACAATGGATATTAAAAGTTTGGATGAAAAAGAGAATAGGCTTTTGAAAGTCTATTTCCCTGGCAAGGATCATATTGAGTTAGGTGATTTGCATGATTTTATTTCTAGTCATCCAAATAGTACAACTTCGGCATTTGAAGGCAGTGATGATAATGTTGTTAAGTTAGCAACCATATATTTTGTTGAATCTGTTTTGTTGGGTAAGCGGAAGAGTAGGAACGTGTCTGGGAAGTTAATGAAAAATGTAGATGATGATCTACTATGCTCTTCATTCAATTGGGGCTCTTTATGTTATGAAACATTATTAAAATCATTGAAGAGTTCTTTGAAACCCAATCAGAATGAGAATGAAAAAG
Organism: Nicotiana undulata; assembly: GCA_005239495.1. Lineage (NCBI taxonomy): Eukaryota > Viridiplantae > Streptophyta > Magnoliopsida > Solanales > Solanaceae > Nicotiana > Nicotiana undulata. The sequence continues at coordinate 59 of MDKH01042646.1, read as the reverse complement.
AGAAAGACAAAGATAAAGACAAGGATAGCTACACTCTACTTGGCTTTCCTTTTGCCTTT
>ML257164.1:0-29380 GCA_005239495.1 Nicotiana undulata | reverse complement strand
CTTAGATCAAACTTAGGATTTCAAGAAAAATTTCAATGGCTCATCAATACGCCGAACGGGTCTGTACTTCTCGGAATGACCCCATATTTTTCAGACAAGTCATAAATGACTATACGAAACTATTGCCAGTTCCGGAATTCCATTCGGACCATGATATCACGAGGTCCAATTCCAGGCTGAATTCCAAATCTTATGAAATCCTGAATTCCAATTCAGGTGCCGAAATACTCCCGGGTCATCAGAAACCCGAGGCGAACACACTCCCAAGTCCGAAATCATCATCCGGAGCTGCTGGAGCTGTCAGAACTCGATTCCGAGTTCGTTTACTCAAAATGCTGCTCGGAACCAAAATCAGCCAAATAGGCTAGCCTTCAGGAACCAAGTGTTCCTGAACTGGCCAAATCACTTCTGAATCTCGAACTACCTGCCCACACAAGTCATAAGGCATGAGTAGTCTCTATGGGAAGAGTCATTCACAGGAACGGAGTCCCAACATACAAAACGACCGGCTGGGTCGTTACAATAGGGAAAGGAAAATGGGAAAGGAAATTAGAAGGTGGGAGTCGAACTCTCAACAATAAGGTAAAAATTCGGATAGCTAATCACCTCAGCTACCAAAACTCTTCGATCAACATTCAGATATCCAATCAACTAAGATTCCCCGGCAAAAAAAAAAACAAAAGAAAAAAGCCTAATTCCAGCCCTGAAGATCAAAAAGCTATAAATATTTATCACTCCCTCCGTTTCAAATTATCTGTCGTGTTTCTTTTTTACACGCCCCTTAAATAGAAAAGGAGCTTTACTATTTTATCAATTATTTATATCTTAAGATATAATCTTTATTCGTTTAATACTTGCTCATAATTAAAGTATTTGTAGTCTTCAAGAATAATCAATATTAAGGGTAGAATAAAAATAATTAATTTACTCTTGACTTTTCAAATGACAAATAATTTAAGATAATTATTTTTATAAACCACAACAGATAAGTTGAGACGAAATATGAAAGCATGACGCCGTTAGAGTCCCCTCAAGTTTGAGTTTGGTTTATATGGAAAGGAAAACTATACAAATGTTCTTGCTCTCTATTTGGAGTAAGTTGATAGCTACAACATTGAAAAAAATAAGAGGAGAAATATAGCAACATATATTCATTTAAACTTAAAATAAGAGCAATGTATTGTCAGAATATACTATTAACCATGCGGTTTAGACATAGTATTTTGTTTAATACTTTATGGAATAATTATTTTTTTAACTTTTTTAATTCAATAAAGTACCTTTTTAAATAGATCATTTGTTACATGTATGTCCTTTTAGTTATGTAATAGACAATTTAGTGTATGGAGTCTTAGCTCATGCATAGAAGATTAAATTGTAGGTTCACATAATTAATAAAGTATGTTCACAATCGAAGATATTATTGGACAAAATATCTTGATGACTGTAGCACTATATTATAGTATAATTTGTCTTGATTATGGGATATATATATGAGCTTATACTCCTAATCTTGATATAGTTTTTATGATCAATGTGATTTATTTATTGTTTTGATTTATCAAAAGATACAACTCTATTCAGAGTTAGTGGATGCATAATAGCTTGGACAATAACGAATAACATTTGTGAAATGATAATTAGTTGATAGAATCCATGACTCGATTTTGAGTTTGACGATACCCCTTTATGTATGCTTATAAGGTTTCATGTGAAAACCCGGCCGGTGGATTTTGTATCCCTCACATGAAATAGTTTAAGAGGGATTATAAAGGATTTAATTAGTTGATTAGATTAAATTTTCAGTGATTTAATTTAATTAACTGATATTTGGAATCTTAACATGGGGAGTTAAATTAAAAAAGGTATTAGTGAATTTTCGAAATTCATACTGAGGAGTTCAATTGCAGTTTTTAGTTGAATAAACTGCAATTAATTATAGTAACAATTAATTCATGCTAAATTCCGAATTAGTACTATAAATAATAGCCTCTTATTATATTTGTGGTCCCTGCTATGCCTAGTAAAAATCTGGACTGACTTGGGTAAAAAATGACTTGGAAGAAAAGTCATCCGGTAGAGTTAGAGTAGGATTCTACTTGTGCAAGTAGAATCCTACACATTTTTAGGAGCCTTGTTTTTGGTTAAAAACGAGTCTACTTAAGGAAGACTATTTTCATCCAATAACTCACTTTTTAGAGTTGTATTGTTCTTGCCCACTCAAAGAAATTTCGTCCAAGGTCTTACTAGGACCATAAGAAGAAGATTGCAACCCTGGATTCTTGCTGCGTAGAGGATTTGTGCAACGATTTCAATAGGTTAGTGTTTTCTAATCTCATTATTGTATCATTATCTAGTTTACATGTATTTGATGCCTGGTTGTTTGCTTGCTTCCGATGTGCATGTTTTAATAATTGGTACTAGAGTTTATAAAAGTGATATTTACCTATCTTAAATTAACAGTTTACTCTCCATCTGGGTTGGTCCTATTTTAATTATCTTACATAACTCATATATTTTGCATGAATAGTTAAGTTTCCCTAACGAAACTAATTGTTCAATGAGCATGATATATATGTGTAATGTGTTGTTTTTGAATTTAATTATTCTAAATACATAACTAATGATCTATTTAATGTGAATATCTTTTAGATTAATCATGTCTTCATTCAAACCACTTACCTCAATTTTGAACCAAAACAAGTTAGAAGGACCGAATTATGTTGACTAGAAAAAAACCCTTGATATTGTCCTAACTGCTGAAGGTTACAAATTTGTAATCACTGAGGAGTGCCCAGAAAAACCTGAAAATGCTACTGATGATCAGGTTAAGGCCTATGACAAATGGGTTAAGGCAGATAGATGGCGCGATGTTACATTCTTGCCTATATTGCGAATGTTTTGCAACATCAACATCAGTCTATGAGGTCTGCTTATGACATTCTCAAGAGTCTCAAAGAGATGTTCGGTGAACAAAATTGTGCAGCTAAGCAGACAGCCATGAAAGCCCTTATGAACACCATGATGGCTAAAGGATCATCACTTAGGGACCATGTTATGAAGATAATGAGTATTCTGAATGAACTAGAGGTCCTTGGAAATGTGATTTATAAGAAATCTCAAGTTGAGATGGTCCTGCAGACTCTTCCTGACAATTTTCAACTATTTCGCTTGAAATATAATTTGAACAAAATGGATTTGTCACTAGCGAAATTGTTGAATGAGCTGCAAGTAGCAAAATCTATTATCAAACAGCAAGCTCCATTTGTGGCACTCAATGTTGAGAAAACTTCGGTTTCTAAGTCGAAAGGCGGTAAGAAAAAGAAGAAGGATCAAAAGGTTTTGGCACCTGGAGGTGCGGCTGGTGTGAAAAGCCCAAAGGAAATGCTATCATTGCAAGGAACCTGGGCATCACAAAAAGCAATGCCGCCCTGCCTATCTGGAAAAGTTGAATAAGCAAGGTAATTCAAATTTAAATGTCGCCGAAACTTGTGTAGCAGCTGTCTCTACCATGTTTGGATGTGTAGATTCAGGAGCCACTAATCATATATGCACTACTTTGTAGGGGTTTCAGAAAACGCGACGGCTAAGTGAGAATGCAATTTGTGTTTTTCAAGCCAATGGCGAGCCAACACCAACTTTAGCATTAAGAGATATTAGAGTTTCATTTAGTAGTGATAGAGTTTTAGTATTGAAAGATGTTTTCTATGTACCTTCTATTAGAAGGAATTTGATTTCAATTTTAAAAATAATGGATGCTGGTTATAATGTTTATTTTGCTAATAACTCTACTGTTATTAAGTTTAATAAATGTTTTATCTACAATGCTACTAGAGTACATGACCTTTTTATTCTTGATATATCTCCTCCTCATGTGCTACAACAACCAAAAGAATCAAATAACATTAATCTGCCGCATAAAAGAAAACGTATTCTGAATTGAGCCAAACCTATTTATGGCACTTGCGTCTAGGTCATATAAACCTGAATAGGATTTTGAGATTGGTCTCTGATGGACCTTTGAGTTTGTTGAAAGTGGAGTCACTACCAACATGCGAATCTTGTTTAGAAGGTCAAATGACCAAGAGACATTTTTCTTCAAAAGGAAATAGAGCCAGCGATAATTTAGAATTAATTCATTCTGATTTGTGTGGCCCTATTAATATACAAGCAAGAGGTGATTTTGAGTATTTTGTGACTTTCACAGATGATTACTCAAAATATGGATACATTTATCTGTTGCACCGTAAGTTTGAATGCTTTGATAAATTCAAAGAATTTAAGACGGAAACGGAGAAACGACATGATAAATATATCAAAACATTGCGATATGATCGTGGTGGTGAATACCTTTATGCGGAATTCATTTAATACTTATTAGATTCTGGAATTACATCTCAATTATCTGTTCCAGGAACACCACGACAAAATGGTATGGCAGAAAGAAGAAATAGGACCCATATGGAAATAATTAGATCAATGTTAAGTTATTCCGATTTGCCTTCTTCCTTTTGTGGATATGCTTTAGAAACAACAAGTTACATTCTAAATTTGGTTTCTTCAAAGTCAGTACCTTCAACTCAAATAGAATTGTGTCCCGGGCGTAAGCCAAGTTTACGACACATTCGGGTTTGGGGTTGTCCAGCACATGTGCTAAAAGGAAAAGCGGATAAATTAAAATCGAGGACAGGAATATGCATTTTTATTGGATATCCAAAAGGAACTAAAGGCGGTTTATTTTATTGTCCCAAAGAAAAGAAGGTAATTGTTACGACAAATGCCAGATTTTTAGAAGAGGACTATTTAATGAACCATATTCCTAGAAGTAAACTAGTTTTACAGGAATTAAGTGTCACGACCCAATACTAACCCTGTCGTGATGGCGCCTATCGTTGTACCAGGAAAGCCAACACATTTTCAAAACACATCGATATTTCATTTAAAAGATAAGTCAAAGCTTTTCATAATAGATTCTTCATAAAAGAGTCCAACCCAAAATAAAATACGGAAAAGATAGCCTGACATCGGGGTATCACTAAGTCATGAGCATCTAAACCAGACTAGAATCAGAATGTACAATGTTCCACCAATACCAGAACAAAAAGAAAAGATAACAATAGAGGTGAGTCAAGGGCTGGGGACGCCGGCAGCTACCTCGTATGTCTCCGACAACCACAAGTGCACGGACTCAACGATCGCTATGAACGGTCTCACATGGATCTGCACAGAAGGTGCAGGGAGTAACGTGAGTACTTCCAACTTAGTAAGTAACAAACTTAAATAAGGAACTGAGAGTACAAAGTCAAACTACACAAGATATAGTTCTTTTCAGTAATTTCAGTAAAGGGAATTAGGCATGCTTTAAAACCGGTATTTAAAATCAAAACATTTCAAGCTCAAGTGAAACAGTATAAGTACTCCAAAATATCACAACAACAACGACTAGAAACGAAGTGCAACAATAAAAAAAAAGCAAGTACAACCTCACAGGGCTACTGTCACTCATCTATCTCAACAGCTCAATCACTCAGTTCTCAACCTCAATACTCACAATCAAGGTACATGCGCTCACTAGGGGTGTTCAGACCCCGAAGGGGCTCCTACATCCCAAGCTATATATTGTTGCGGCGTGTAGCCCGACCCAATATTACTACGGCATTCAACCCGATTCATATAATGTTGCGGCGTGCAGCTCGATCCATATATTGTTGCGGCTTGCAGCTCGATCCAAGTACTGCTGCGGCGTGCAGCCCGATCCAATGACATGGCCCGAAGTCTTGTTGCGGCGTGCAATCCAATCCAACATTATTGCAGCGCGCAGTCCGATCCAACATATCTCACACAGCTCTCAACCAGGCACTCAAGCCCTATATCAGTCACTAGCTTCTCCAGCCTCACAAATATCACAATAACAGCGAAAACAAAGAATATAATAAGTATTAATCAAATCATGAGAGAGAGCTGAGATAAAATGCATAAGCAAATGGTGACTAACTATAAGAAAATACTAAAGGAACCAATTCCACAAGAAAAACTTCTAATTAGACTCAAAATACCGAAATTGGCTCAAACCCGGCCCCCGGGCCCACATTTCGAAATTCGACAAAGTCACAAAATCCGAAAAACCATTCACTTCACCAATTCTCCAAACTTCAAACTTAATCAATTAACCACCGAAAACACACCCGAGGCCCTCGGGACCTCAACCAACCATATCAACAAGTCATATATCAACATAAGAACGTAGTCGAACCTTCGAATCACCCAAAACAACACCAAATTACCCTCAGATTCAAGCCTAAGAACTTCTAAACTTCCAAATTTCGCAAACAACGCCGAAACTTACCAAACCACGTCCGAATGACCTTATATTTTACACACACGTCACAAATAACACCACGAACCTACTCTATCTTCCAAAAATCCATTTCGACCGTGATATCAAATTTTCCACTACCGACCAAAATCGCCAAATTTCCAACTTTCGCCAATTCAAGCCTAATTCCACTACGGACTTCCAAATCACATTTCGGACGCGATGCTAAGTCAAAAATAACCTTATGGAGCTAATGGAACCATCGAAATTCAAATCCCAGATCCTTTACACATAAGTCAACATCCGGTTGACTTTTCCAACTTAAGCTTCTAAATAAGAGACTAAGTGTCTCAACTCACTCTGATACCACTCTGAACCCAAACCAACTAACCCGGTATATCATAATATAGCTGAAGAACACAAAAGGAAGCAAAAATGGCAAAAACAGGGCTATAACTCTTAAAACGACCGGCCAGGTCGTTACATCCTCCCCTTCTTAAAATAACGTTCATCCTCGAACGGGTCAAGAAACATACCTTTGAGTCTCAAATAGGTGTGGATATCTGCTCCGCATCTCCCGCTCGATCTCCGAGGTGGCCTCCTCTAAAGGCTGACCTCTCCATTATAGCTTCACTACAACTATGTCCTTTGACCTCAACTTCCGATCTGCCAATCCAAAATGGCCACCGGCTCCACATCGTAAGTCATATCACCCTCCAACCAAACCGTGTTGAAGTCCAAAACATGGGACGGATCTCCAATATACTTCCAGAGCATGGAAACATGAAACACTAGGTGCACACTCGACAAGCTGGGGGGAAAGGCAAGCTTATAAGCCACCTCCCATATCTTCTTAAGCACCTCAAAAGGCCCAATGAACCGAGGGCCCAACTTGACCCTCTTCCCAAACCTCATAACAACCTTCATGGGTGATACCTTCAGCAAAACCTTCTCACCAACCATAAAAGACACATCACGGACCTCTCTGTCCGCATAGATCTTCTGCCAAGACCGCGCCATGTGAAGCTGCTCCTGAATCAATTTCACCTTGTCTAATGCATCCTGGACCAAGTCTATACCCTTGATCCTAGCCTCACCCGACTCAAACAATCCTACCAGAGATCTACACCTCCTCCCATATAAAGCCTCGTACATAGCCATCTGAATACTCGACTAATAATTGTTGTTATATGCAAATTCCACGAGCGGCATAAACTGGTCCTATGAACCTCCAAAGTCAATAACAGAAGCGTGCAACATGTCCTCCAATATCTGAATAGTGCGCTCGGACTATCTGTCCGTCTGAGGGTGAAAGGTTGTGCTCAACTCAACCTGATTACCCAACTCTCGTTGTACGACCCTCCAAAATTGCAATGTAAACTAAGTACCTCTATCTAAAATAATGGGAACTGGGACACCATGAAGGTGAACAACCTCTCGGATATAAATCTCAACCAACCGCTCTGAAGTGTAAATAGTACCAACTTGAAAGAAGTGCGCGAACTTGGTCAGCCGATCCATAATAACCCTAATAGCATCAAACTTCCTCGAAGTCCATAGGAGACCAACTAGGAAGTCCATAGTGATTCCTTCCACTTACACTCTGAGATCTCTACTCTCTGAAGCAAGCCACCCGGTCTCTGATGCTCATACTTAACATGCTGACAGTTTGAGATACCGAGCCACAAACCCAACTATATCCTTCTTCATCTGCCTCCACCAATAGTGTTGTCTCAAATCTTGGTACATCTTCGCGACACTCGGATGGATGGAATACCGCGAGCTGTGGGCCTCCTTAATAATCAACTCCCGGAGCCCATCTATATTAGGCATGCATATACAACCCTGCATCCTCAACACTCCATCATGCCCAATAGTCACATCCCTAGCATCACCTCGTTGAACCCTGTCCTAAAGCACGAGCATGTGGGAGTCATCATACTAACGCTCCCTGCTACGGTCCTAAAGAGAAGACCTGGAGACCACGCAAGCCAATACCCGATTATGCTCCGAAATATCCAATCTAACAAGCTGGACCGCTAAGGCCTGAACATCTAATGCCAAGGGTCTCTCTGCAGCTGGGAGATATGCTAAACTCCCCAAACTCTTTCCTGGTGACTCAAAGCATCGACCACCACATTGGCCTTCCCTGGATGGTACACACTAGTGATATCATAGTTCTTAAGAAGCTCCAACCATCTCCGCTGATGCAAATTAAGATACTTCTACTTGGACAGATGTTGCAAACTCTGGTGATTAATATATATCTCACAATGAACCCCATACAAATAATGCCGCCAAATCTTCAAGGCGTGAACAATGACTGCTAACTCAAGACCATGGACATGATAGTTTTTTTCATGGGTCTTCAACTGGCGCGAGGAATAGACAATCACCCTACCCTCCTGCATCAGAACACATCTAATACCTATCCTTAAGGTATCATAATACACGGTGTAGGAACCTGAAGCTGATGGCAAAACTAACACTGGAGTTGTAGTCAAGGCAGTCTTGAGCTTCTGAAAGCCCTCCTCACACTCGACGACTAGCTGAGAGGAGCAACCTTTTTGTGATGACCCAAAAGGTCATCCTAAGTAATTCTAGCTATATCTGTGTTCTGAGGCCCCGAAAGCCTCTGTTAATCTCACCTCGATATGCGTGTGTAGCCCGGGCATGTAGCCGGGAAGTCCTTATGTTGAAATTTGATGAAAATGGATTTTATGATTATTAAATGAATAAAGTTGACTTTGGTCAACATTGTTTGGTAAACGGACCCCTGATTTGACGGCCCCGAAGGGTCTGTAGGAAAATATGGGACTTGGGCGTATGCCCGGAATCAAATTTTGAGGTCCCAAGCCCGAGAAATGAATTTTTAAAGAAAATTATTTTTTGGAAATAATAAAGGAATTTGAAAATAAATTATTAAGTGAAAACCGTGTTACCGGGCCTGTATTAAGGTTTCGGAGCCCGGAACAGGTTTATTATATGTTATTTGTCTTATCTGTAAAATTTGGTGTGAAACGGACTTGAAACGACGTGATTCGGATTAAAAATGGGAAATTTAGAAGTTTATGAAGTTTGAGAAAATTCTAAGAGTGTTGAGGTTTGATTAGATGTTCTTAATGATATTTTGGTTATTTAAATGCTTAAATAAGTTCTTAGGATGTTTTGGGAGTCGTGTGTGTTTTTGGTTTGTAGACCCGAGGGCTCGGGTGAGTTTCGGGTAGCTAACAGGGTGTTAAAGAGTCAAAAACCTGGTGTTTTGGACTGGTTTCTGGTGTCTGGTGTTTTCTTCTCTACGATCGCAGCCCTTGCTCCATGATCGCAGAGGTTTGTCCAGGTCCCTTCCGTGATCGCATCCCTTCGACCCGCGATCGCATTGTGTGACGTCCCAGTGTTTCGCGATCGCAAACCTTTTCCTGCGATCGCATAGGGTCAGCTAATTATGCTTCGCGATCGCGACTCCTCTTCTGCGATCGCAGTGAGTTAGGACCAGACTCTCTGCGATCGCAGCCCTCTTCTTGCGATCGCGATGAAGAAAATCGCCCAGTTAATTCCTTAAGTCAAAAATAGAATACTATTACGGGATTATCACCTTTTCACCTTCTTCTTCCTCTCCAAGACCCCATAGGCAATCCTCAAACGAATTTTCTTCCATAGCCACTTGGGTAAGTGATCCTAACTCTAATCTCTACCATTTTCATTCATCAATCACTAGAATCTAGGGCTAAAAACATGGAATCAAAGTAGGAATTAGGGATTTTAGGTAGAGTTGAGTTTTTGAGAATTTTAGGTGATTCAACCTCAATTTGGGGTCGAATCTTAAAATAAATTATATATTCTAACTCGTGGGGTTATGGGTGATCGGGTTTTGGTCCTAGCGTCGTGTTTAGACCAAGCGGGCCCGGGGTCAAATTTCGGAATCATAGGAAGAATGCTTTGAAATAAATAATTAGGCTATGGGTTTGATTTATTGAGCCATTATTGATATACTTGNGGTGACGAGTGCCTATATGTTGCGGTCAAGCATGCCCGTGAGTCAATTGTGATGAAACTTACTGTGTTCTTAATATTTTCCGCACTATGAGTAATTGGTGAATTAGAAGTGATACCTTGATGTTGCTTCATGACGTGGGGAGTTATTGAGTTAATTGTTTCAGTTGAGGCTTACACTGTTGAAAACGTATTTCCGATGCGAGGTTGGTTATAACTGAGACCCTTGTCGGGCATTTGTCGAGTTTGTAATTGATGATTTCTCCTTGCTGGGACAATAGAAATTTATTGAGCATTTCCATATACCTGAGACTTCTTATTGTTGATTTTCGCATTATATTATTGATTGTTATTATTTATCACACGAGGGGACATGCCGTGTTGATCGTTGATTATTTATTGCACGAGGGGACATTCCGTGCCGAGTGATTGTGAGGTTATGCACGAGGGGACATTCCGTGCCGAGTGTTATTATATACGCACGAGGGGACATTCCGTGCCGAGTGATTGTGAGGTTATGCACGAGGGGACATTCCGTGCCGAGTGTTATTATATACGCACGAGGGGACATTCCGTGCCGAGTGATTGTGAGGTTATGCACGAGGGGACATTCCGTGCCGAGTGTTATTATATACGCACGAGGGGACATTCCGTGCCGAGTGATTGTGAGGTTATGCACGAGGGGACATTCCGTGCCGAGTGTTATTATATACGCACGAGGGGACATTCCGTGCCGAGTGATTGTGAGGTTATGCACGAGGGGACATTCCGTGCCGAGTGTTATTATATACGCACGAGGGGACATTCCGTGCCGAGTGATTGTGAGGTTATGCACGAGGGGACATTCCGTGCCGAGTGTTATTATATACGCACGAGGGACATTCCGTGCCGAGTGATTTTGAGGTTATGCACGAGGGGTCATGCCGTGCCTTATGTTGTTCATTATCTGTTTGAGAAGTTAAATTCCTGCCTTTATCTTTATATTTCAGTTATTACCCTGTTCTACCGTGCTAGCATTGTGTAGCCCCTTTTACCCCCAACATGTTCTCCCCGCATCTGTCTTATTTGCTTATTTCCGTCGACATTTTTCCTGTTATTATGTAAAATTGCACAGGTACATATATTGTTGTTGGTCCTAGCCTCGTCACTACCTCGCCGAGGTTAGGCTCGACACTTACTCAGTACATGGGGTCGGTTGTACTGATGCTACACCTGCACTTCTTTATGTTGTGCAGACTACGCAGCCGAACCCAGTGATCACTGACGGTCCGAGCATCTCATCAGTTCATACAGGAGACATCGAGGTTGACCCGCAGACGTTCGTGGGCCTTGGCGTCACCTTCTACTCTTCACCTTCAGCTATGTCTTACTTTATATTCAAAGACAGTCCTATGTACTTATTTTCAGACCTTTGTTTTAGTAATCTCTTAGACAGTTCGTGAGTATGTGACACCGGTTCTGGGGTTTGTATATGGGATTTATTTCGTAGTTGCTATATTATTTTTGGTAATTTGTTAACCTTCATATTGTGGGCCATCGATGCCTTAGTATCTTGTTCGCTTTAGTTGCTAATGTGTTTTATTTAGTTCAAATGTTGGCTTGTCTAGCGGGTTCAACATTAGACGCAGTCATGGCCCGAAGGTGGGATTTCGGGTCGTGACACTTTTGGGTCAATTTGGTCAAGTGCGATGCAATAGATGAAATCCCTCCACAGAGCGACGGTAATAGCCCGCCAAACCAAGAAAGCTCCTAATCTCCGTGGCTGAGGACGGTCTAGGCCAACTCTGCACTGCCTCTATCTTCTTCGGATCCACCTGAATACCCTCACTTGACACCACGTGCCCTAACAATGCTACTGAACCGAGCCAAAACTCACACTAGGAGAACTTGCATAAAACTTCTCCTCCCTCAATCTCTGTAATACAATCCTCAAATGTTAAGCATGTTCCTCCTGGCTATGAGAGTACACCAGGATGTCATCAATGAATATAATAACGAATGAGTCCAAATAGGGTTCGAATACACTATTCATCAAATGCATGAACGTTGCTGGGGCATTAGTCAGCCCAAATGACTTCACCAAGAACTCATAATGGCCATTACGGGTCCTGAAAGTTGTCTTAAGAATATCCGAATCCCGAATCTTCAGCTGCTGATAACTGGACCTCAAATCAATCTTGGAGAACACCCTCGCTCCCTGAAGCTGGTCAAATAAATCATCAATACGAGGCAAAGGATACTTGTTCTTGACCGTGACCTTGTTCAACTGCCTGTGATCAATACACATACTCATAGAACCATCCTTCTTCTTCACAAATAGAACAGGTGTACCCCAAGGTGACACACTAGGCCGAATAAACCCCTTATCAAGGAGTTCCGAAAGCTGCTCTTTCAACTCCTTCAACTCCGTTGGTGCCATACGATATGGTGGGATAGAAATAGGCTGAGTGCCCGGCACCAAATCAGTACCGAAGTCGATATCCCTGTCAGGCGGCATGTTTGGCAGGTCTGCAGGAAACACATACGGAAAATCCCGTACCACCGGAACAGAATCAATGGTAGGAGTCTCTGCACTAACATCCCTCACAAAAGCCAAATAGGATAGACAACTCTTCTCAACCATACACCGAGCCTTCAAATATGAAATCACCCTACTAGGTACATACTCTATAAAACTACTGCACTCAACCCTCAGAAATCCCGACATCGCTAACATCACGATCTTAGCATGACAATCTAGAACAACATGGCATGGAGATAACCAATCCATACCCAATATCACATCGAAGTCAACCGTAGTGAGCAGCAAACGGTCCACTCAAGTCTCCAGACCCCCAATAGTCACCACACTTGACCGATACACATGGTCCACGATAATAGTATCGCCCACAGGAGTAGATGCATGAATATTAAAGACTTACGGGGCATATCCAAAAAATGAGCGAAATATGAGGAAACATATGAATAAGTGGAACTAAGAACAAATAATACATAGGCATCTCTGTGACAAACCAAGACAATACTTATAATCACATCATCTGAAGCAATAGCATCTGGTCTGCCAAGGAGGGCATAGAAACGGGTTTGGCCACCCCCTGATCTGCCTCCCCTTCTTGGGCAACCCCTAGCTGACTGAGCTCCATCCCTGGCTGACGGGGCAGGTTGTGAAGGAACTAATACTGATGTCATAGACTGGCTCCTCTGCAGAGCGGGACCTCCCACTAGACGGGGACACTCTCTCCTCATGTGACCAAACTCCCCATACTCATAGCAACACCCCGATGCTGGTGCTAGGGACTGAAGAGAGCCTCGAACACCGAGATAACTAGCAAAAGGACACGACATTGACAAACCATGACTTGATGAAGCACGAGAAGAGCTATGCATTGGGAGGGCACCAAGAGATGAATGACTCTACTGATAACTGTGAGAACCATGGCCAGATGTTGCACCGCGGTGAACTGGGCGAGCTGTATGAACATGCCTGAATGGATGACCTGTTACACCCCGTAATATTACGTCGACATTACGTCCCTCAGTACTACATTACGATGATGTTACGCTTTGCAGTATTATATTACGACGATGTTGTACCCTGTAGTATTGTTTGTTGAATTTGTCGTAAGGTAATTGACATCAGTTCAAGAAAAAGATTATTTGGAAGATTATAAGGATTATGCTATTTCACAAGTGATGAGTAAATTCGTGGAGATGAGAGGGGAAGCAAGTCAAAGAAAATGAATTTTCGTCCAAGTTTGGCATTTTGGGATAAAATACGGCCCAAGTTAAAATATTTGATATTTATGGACTAGTACCATACATGGTACCACATGGTCATGAAAGTAAGGTATATAAAGTGTATTAAAAAGTGAGTAATATTTTAAAGAAATTGAGATAATTCTTAATTGTGTAGATATTTCATTAATTGTGGATTTTGGTGGAAAATTAACCATATAATTAAGATAATGGGTGGATAAAATTTGGGTAGGCTACGTGGAAGACACATGATACATATGATGACTCTTGCATTTAAGTGAAAGGTGTCACATTAGTACCCAACAAGGTTTATATTCTTTAAAGCTTTCTGAACGTGCTAAGGACATATGCATTCACTTTAGCATTCTTTAAAGCCTTCTGAAAGTGAGTTAATTCGTTTAAGAATTGGATTAATCTATTTATTTTGTAAGCAAAGTCTTTTTGTTTGCTAAGAAAAGTGAAATCTAGCTATTGCATTTTTGAGTGTTTATAAAAAGATGGCAACTTGTGGTGGGATGCAGTCCATGATTTTGGGAAGTCCAGTAGTGTCAAATTTGTCAAAATAGAATGGTATGAATCAATTCGTTCAAGTTGTTTTATTCCACGCCCTCAGAGAAATTTTAGTCTTAGTGTTAAGTGTATGTCTGAGATTAGAAGATACAACATCACATTTCAGAGTGATTGCATATGTGAGTTACAATGGTCGAAGATGTAACGTGAAATTTTGCGATTCTAACGGAGTACGGTGCAACCTTTTCCAAGAATATCATACGAAACTTTTTCCTACTCCAGGCATGTTAAGGTCATCCCTTCTTTCATTTTGTCATGGTCCAAATTATACATAAGAAACGAGCAAACACACGGTTTCCATAAATTACTCCATTCATAGAAATGCTAGGGGTGTTTATATTCTTGATTCCCCATGTGAATTATTATTATCTTCTGTTCATGGGTCTCAGAAATATGTAAGTTGGTAAAAAAAAATTCATGATATTAACCAGAGGCATAATGGCCTTATGACGTATAGAGAGATTTTATTAACGTATTTCATATGCATTTCATGCATTTACATATGCGCATTGACCCATGACCAGATGGCATTATATACGCGTATATATGTATGTATATATATATATATATATTTATGTATGTATGTATGTGGGATATGGAAAAGGTTATGGCGTTATATATGCACCACCACCTGATCAACTGGTGTACGTTGATGATTTATCCACAGTGGCCGAGATGATAAGATGGGATGCCGTCAGAGGCTGATGATGTTATGAGAGATGTACCTATGCACGACATGACACTATAATTATTTCATGATTTACAAAGTTTTCTAGACTTACAGGTTGAGTCATTTACTCTATATTTCTTTCATGTCAGTTATGTACTTATTTATGTGCCTTACATACTTAGTACATTATTCGTACAGACGTCCCTTTTGCCTAGGAACGTTGTGTTTCATGCCCGCAGGTCCCGATAGACAGGTCGAGAACCCTCAAAGTAGGTTATCATCTTAGCGGAAGATGTTGGTGCGCTCCATTTGCTTCGGAGTTTCTTATTTGATTAGTATGATTTAGACATGTATCGTTTTGTATGGCGGGACCCTGTCCCGGCCTTTATGAAAATTATGTATTCTTAGAGGCTTGTAGACAGATGTCATGTACATAAAAGATTGTATGGCCTTGTCGGCCTATGTTCAGTATACGAATGATTATTTTTATCTTATAGGCCTGTATGTCTTATAAGTTAGTATCACATGTTATATTCTACTTGTCTCACGGTAGCCTTCCGGCTTGGTTATCTATGAAAGTACGACATGAAAAGATACGTTATGTTGGTACTCGGTTGAATAAGGTACCGGGTGCCCGTCGCAGACCATCGGTTTGGGTCGTGACAAGATCTCTACTGTGATGACACTGACCCCCCATAAGGAGTACCACTAAATCCACCCTATCCACAAGGTCTCTTGGCCTCCCTCTCAACCCTCCCCTGACCGCGAACCATCTCTACCTGCCGAGAAATGTCGACAACCTCATCAAAAGTAGCACCAGACACTCTCTCTGGTCATAAGCAATCAAAGCTAAAAAGTGAGGCCATCTATGAACCTCCTGATCCTCTCTCTGTCTGTGGGAACCAACCAGATAGAACGACGGGCCAACTCTGAGAATCGCCTCTCATACTGCGTCATAAACATATCACCCTAATGAAGCTGCTCAAGCTGTCTATGCAATTCCTCTCTGCAACTCCTCTCTGCGGGACTGAGGCACGAACATCTCCAGGAAGATGACAGAGAACTGCTACCAAGTAAGGGGTGCTGCGCCGACCGGCCTACGCCTCTCGTAAGCCTCCCATCAAATGAATGATGCCCTAAAGAACTAGAAAGTAGTGAATAAGACCCCACTGGTCTCCAGAATGCCTGTTGTACGGAGTATCCTCTGACACTTATCCAAGAGACCCTGTGTATCCTCGCCCTCTACACAACTGAAAGATGGAGGCTAGAGTCTCCCAAACCTCTCCAATCTACGCTACTAATGCTAAGGCATAGCAGGAACCACATACTCTTGAGCAACTGCAATCGGCTAGGCTAGTGGTGCCCCCGGCGTCTGGAAACCTTGAACAACCCGCTCGAGTGTGCGAGTGGTGGGAGTTTGTGTGCCTTCCCCGGCCTGAGAAGTGGTTGCACCGTAGAAATAGAGACCGCCCGAGCAAGGCTAGTACACACTAACAGAATCTGATCTAGGGCCTCCTGAAGGCCAGGAATCACACTAGGTATATGTGGTGCCTGAGCTAGACCCGCTGGAACATCTACCACGGGGACCTGGTCCTGATCTGGAGAAACTGGGGGTGGGGGGTCTGCAGGTACTGCCCCGACTGCTGCACGGGATACACCTCTACCCTACCACGGCATCGACCGCTGCCTCGGCCTCTCACAGGCCTGGTTGGTGGTACTGGTGGCTGGTCACCCTGTCCGATAGTGATAGTCCTCACCATCTATGAGAGAATAAAACAATAGAAGTTTAGTTACCACAATCAACATATTTGCACGACAAGAATTCAAGGATGTGAGATTTTCCTAAGGGTTCTGCAGCCTCTCAAAGATAAGTACAGACGTCTCTGCACCAATCCTCAATACTCTACTACACCTGCTCATGACTCATGAGACTTATGTAACCTAGGCTCTGATACCAACTTGTCACGACCCAAAAATAATTCTGTCTTGATGGCACCTATCGTGGTACCAGGAAAGCCGACACATTTCCGAAACACATCGATATTTTACTTAAAAGATAAGTCAAAGCTTTTCGTAATAGAATCTTCATAAAAAATTACTACCCAAAATAAAATGCAGAAAAAATAGCCCGATATCGGGGTGTCACTAAGTCATGAGCATCTAAACCAGACTAGAATCAGAGTTTACAATGTTTCACCAATACCAAAACAGGAAGAAAAGATAACAATAGAGGAGAGTCAAGGGTTGCGGACGCCTGCAGCTACCTCGTATGTCTCTGACAACCACAAGTGCACGGACTCAACGATATCTGCGAACGGTCTCATCTGGATTTAAATAAGGAACTGAGAGGACAAAGCCGAACTATACAAAATACAGTTCTTTTTCAGTAATTCAGTAAAGGGAATTACACATGCTTTCAAATCGGTATTTTAAAATCAAAACATTTCAAGCTCAAGCGAAACAATATATATACTCCAAAATATCATCACAACAATGACTAGCAACGAAGTGCAACAATAAATAAAAAATGCAAGTACATCCTCACGGGGCTACTGTCACTCATCTATCTCGATAGCTCTATCACTCGGCTCTCAGCCTCAATACTCACAATCAAGGTACATGGGCTCATTGGGGCTGTTCAGACTCCGGAGGGGCTCCTACAGCCCAAGCGCTATATTGCTACGGCGTGAAGCCCAACCCAATATTGTTGTGGCATTCCGCCTGATCCAAATATTGATGCAGCGTACAGCCCGATCCATGTACTGCTACGAGGTGTAGCCCGTTTCGATAACATGGTGATAACTAGGGATTTTAACCTATTATTTGCTCTCTTTTGCTTAGGTTTTGGGTCAAAAATGCGTTAAGGTATTCCTGAAAACTGACTTAAGGTGCTTACTTGTAGGTTTTGGTCAAAATGAGACAAAAAGCCAAAATAATCACATGAAAGAGTCAAACTTGCACAAGCCAAAAGCAGAAAATGGACCGCTGACCGCGATGGAAAAGTGCGGCCGCGTAGGGTTCACCACCGAGGCGGATACTATTACACGGTCCGCGAGATTAAGATTCAGAGAAGCTACAATCAACTGCAAACACTTCCGCTCATCGCGCTACAAAAGCGCAGCCGCGAAACTTGGGGCGCGATCGCGACAGGATATTTGCTGACAAGGTCGATTGAGATTCAGAGAGTTTGCAATCTTGGCTCAAACAAAGAACGCGGCCCGCGTCTAAATTATGTGGACGCGGTGAAAATTCCACTGGGAGTGTGATAAGAGGTTCAGAGACATGGCAAGTGAAACCTTACTGAGGAACGCGGTCCACGAGCATAATATGCGGCCGTGAGTGAAGCCAACGCAGACGCAAGTGTATTTACGCGGTCCACGAAACATGTTCCAGTCTAGATCCAAATGAAGAAAAACGCAGACCGCGCTTATTATTACATGGTCGTGAAAGGGAAAACAGGGACGCGCTCAATATTACGCTAACAACGAGACCTCCATAGGGGCATTTATGTCTAGGGAGCTCGTGAACAACCGTACTTTACCTCTTTGAGTAGTTTTAGAGTAATTTTAGCTTATATTTTAGATTTTGTTCTTGTATTTGACTATTATGGCTTATATTACATCTCCATCTTTCATTTCTATCATTATCATGAGTAGCTAGACCCCATAGCTATGGTTGTGACCCAACCCTAGTGTGGGTATTTAATGAGTCTTCAAAATTAGGGCGTAATTGTTTATGGGTTAGTGATATTTAGCTTGTTTCATGCTTTAATTTTATAATTGGTTGTTGCAAACACTGATTCATGCCTTTTTGACTTAGGCTCTTTTTGAGAAAGAGGGCCCAAGTCTAGATAAAATAGGATAACAAGATTGGGGTGAATTCAAGAGATTGATATCCCCAATAAAGGGTTAAACCTAGAGATAGTAATACCCGACTTGAGCCAATTTCATCTGCATTGTTTGAATACCCATTTAGGCTTGAGAAATCCAAATCGGGCAAAGTCACTCAAACTACTAAGAGGTATAGAGTGAGTAATTACGTGTGAAGGTTATATCACGACCCCAAATATAACAAGCTAGTCCTAGATTCTAGCAGAAGTCACTTCCCTAGTGCTTTTTATCATTTGAGAAACTCCTACAAAAATATCGTACTTAGATTATTTTCAGCAATCAATAGCATAAACATTAGAATAGAAACAATCCTAATCATGGTTAGAAGTGCAATAAGAAACAACACGCATAGCTAGATTAGGTAGAAACCCAACTCCCAACCAATATTAACTCCCTGTGGATATCGATCCCGGCCTTTCGGGTAAAACTGCATCGACCACTCCTCACTACTTTATAGTGGTGTAGGGTTGGAACCGATCACATTTTGGCGCCGTTGCTGGGGAATTAAACGGTTTTGGCTTTACAAACGTGTCGGAGGATGCGTTGAGATTGAGATTATTCCTTTTTTCACTTAGAGGGAAATCTTTGGACAGGCTCGAAAGACTCCTCAACCATTCCATCACCATGTGGGATGAGTTGGCGGACAAGTTTATAGCAAAGGTTTTCTCACCGGGACATATGACAACATTAAGGGATGAGAGCCTAGCCTTCAAACATGAACCTAATGAAACCTTCATGAAATTTGGGAGAGATATGGAACTATGGTCAAGGAATGCCCCAATAATGACATGACTAAAGCAATGATCCAACATACATTCTACCGGGGTATAAACACGATCAACCAATATGTGGCGAACCAGCTAGATACGGGTAATTTTATGAAGCTACCTTGTGCCGAGGCCTGTGACATACTTAATGAGATAGCTGACACTTCCTCAGCTTGGCAAAGTCGGGCAAATATTCCTTAGGGGGACCCTCATGTCATAAATCTTCACAAGGAACTTCAAGACCACGGACAAGCCATAGCTGAGTTGACAACAACCATGAACCAGTTAGCCAAAGCACAACTTTAGCAGATTCAGGGACCAAAGCAAGTAAACGCAATGGAAGGGGTCAATCTTTTGGTAAACAAAAGGAGACTTCGTGGTCAATAAGTGCAAGGAGATCAAGATCAATATGAACAAAGTGGAAGTGGATACAACCAAGATGACTCGTATGATGACCAAAACGAGGAAGTTTTGTATGCCAACAACTATCAAGGACAATGGATCAATTCTCCAAAACAACAATGGAGATCTCAAGGGAATAATCAGAATTGGGCAACCAAGGACAAGGAAATGGGAACAACAACAACAACAACTCAAATAATTGGGGTAACAACAACTAGAATTGGGGCGGCAATAACAATTGGAATGGCAATGACAACAATAATTAGGGAGGTAATGGAAATCGGGGGTCGGGCTTTCAAAGGCCCCCGATGTATCAACAACCCAACAATCCACCTCCATATAAATCTCAAGGGCAGAGTTCTTCAATCAATGAAATGGGGTGGATAGAGAATATGTTCAAATAGATGATGGAAAGGACTACCGATTCCGATGCTCAAATTGCCTCCCACACTACTTCCATCCACAATCTTGAAGTACAAACGGGTCAAATCTCTCAAGCATTGAACACTCGCCCTAAGGGTGCACTACCTAGTGACACGGTAGTAATCCTGAAGGGTGGGAACAATACCGTCCATGCAATGGCGCTGACCGCAAGGAGCGGTAGAGGTGGTAAAGCAAGTACCTCCAAGCAAAAGAAAGTTGTGAGTGATGATGTTGAAGTGAAAAATGATGATGATCCAATAGTTGATGAGAAAGTGAGTGAAGAGAATTTGAATGAGGATGTGAGGATTGATATTCATGACAACGAGGAGGAGACTCAAAATGACGTGAACCCGTCTAGGGAACACGTGATATACATACCGGAAATGGTAGTGCCAAAAGCCAAGGCTCCTTTTCCAAAGCCTCCTCTGCCTTATCCTCAAAGACTTTCAAAGCAAAAGAATGAAAACAAATTCAAGAAGTTTATTGAGATGATGAAAAGCTTGTCAATCAATGTGCTCTTGGTGGAATCTCCTGAGCAAATGCCGGGATATGCCAAGTTTATGAAAGACTTGGTAACTAAGAAGAGGTATATGGATTGTGAGACATCAAAATGACTCATCAAGTGAGTTCCATTGTGCACTCGATGGCTCCAAAGCTTTAAGTTACCGGCGCATTTACAATTCCTTGTACCATTGGGAGTGCGAATTTTGCAAAGGCCTTATGTGATTTGGGTGCAAGTATAAATTTGATGCCTTACTCCGTATTCAAAACTTTGGGTATTGGTCAACCAAGAGCTACTTCAATGAGATTGCAAATGGCGAATAGAACAATGAAGAGGCCCCTTGGTATTATTAATGATGTTCTTGTACGGGTCGACACGTTTATTTTGCCCTGATTTTGTGATTCTCGAGTGTGAAGTCGACTATGAGGTGCCTATAATATTGGGAAGGCCTTTCTTAGAAACAGGTCAGGCATTGGTGGATGTGGAAGCTGGGGAGCTCACATCCCGGGTGGGCGATGAAAAGGTTGTATTCCACGTGTTCAAATCAATGAGGCAGCCGAATAGTAATGAGGTTTGCTCTTTTGTGGATCTTGTGACGGAGGTGATAGTGGACGACACGAGTGCAATGATCAATGTGGAAGACCCTAAAGAAACTGTTTTATTGAACCATGAGGCCGATAAAAGGGATGGCTTGGTTGAATGTGCAAATTGCAAGGAATGGGATCCTACTCTTATCACTACTACAAAAAGGCCTTTGGCGGCAATTATTTAGCGGCAATAAGGCAATGGTCGCTAATAAATTCTTTAAGCTTAAATATTAGCGGCATATGACCATTATCCGGTAAAAGATATCTCTTTACCGACAATAAAACATAATAGCCAGTAAAAATTACTAATTGAAATTAATCTTTTATTATTTTAACTATCCCTCCACAAGAAAAAGAGAAAATCTTTCCTTCCAATATTTTTATACCTTTTATAGTTTCCCTCCCCAATTAGAAACAATATACTAAAAACCTAACTCACTCCGTGTTGCGTCTAGAATTGTTATTTTTGAACGAAAAACAATAAAACAATTGAATCTCGTTTCTGAAAACACAAACTCGTTGATGCGTCTAACGACAGTGCGATTTACATCGTGTCAACTGCATCCCATCAGGTAAATTCTCGTTCTCTTTGATTTTCAATGGATTACGGTAGAATCGATTTACAGTAGAATGATTTCCCTCTTGAATTGACTTCGCTGCCGAAAAAACCTAACTCACTACTGCGTCAATGGCAATGCTATTTACAGTGTGTCAACGACAGTGCGAGTGCGTCAACGGCATCCCATCTTTTTCCCAGGTAAATTCTCTTCTCTTCGATTTACAATCGATTTACAGTAGAATCGATTACTGTAAATTAACTTCTCTTCTTCCAATCGATTTACAGTAGATTTTGTATTGATGCTGGTCGATTGATTTAGATTAAATCAGTTCCTAACTCGATGTTGCGTCAACAGCCTGCTGTAGTGCCTGTCCATCTTCTTCCCCTGTTAACTTCTCTTTTTCCCCTATTAAATCAGTCGCTAGCAACACATCTGCCTATATTCTGTTATTATCAATTGTCTTTTACAAAAATTGGTCATAGATATGTTTTGTTATAGTAACTGTTGTTAGGTTAAACATAGCTGCCTCATGTGTCACCACATCCTTTGGTGGTTCACAACAAGCTCAAGTTATTTAGTGTCAATTACCTCATCTTTCTCTGGCTTCACAATTTTTGGTTTCTTATGTTGGTGACTAAATTCTTGAAAAATGATTCTTTTTTTTCCTATAGGTTTCTCTTGGACTGTTTCTTGATTTTATATTTTGATGTCTGTGGAAAATATTGTTTATTTTTTTGGTGTTTTTGATCTTGAATAAGAACTGTGGTTTTGAGTTGGATTCATTTGATCAATTAAGTTTCTTTCTAGGATATATTAGAATTTCAGTCTTTGGGTTGATCTCTTTTTTTATTTATTTGCTAAAAAGTATAAACCCCAATAGAATCTTTTAGTTGATCCTTTTGGGTTTGGAAAGCCTGTAGCAAGTAAAAATGAGAGGAAAAGTTACATATGGTGATTTTAGATGGAATTACTATGGGAAAAAATAAAATATGTGGAAGTTGAATTTTTTGACTTTATGCTGCTGCTGTATGAATAATGATAAGTGACATGCATGTCTAATATAATAATGTATACTTCAGACTTGGTTGTTGCCTCTATCTGGGAAATGCAAAATTTGAGTTTCCTTTTGTGTAATTGAAATGAATTACCTGCATTTAAAGTCTGTTTGTGTTTGCTTGACATATCCTTTTACTGTTTCATTTCAGGTTGCCTGTTATTAGTATTCAATTTTCATTTTGTTGTTGTACAAATATCTTGAAAATGGATGTGAAGGAGACTTTTAGTAAAAGAAAAGCTATTAGCTTGTTGTACATTACTATTATTGTTCAGAGGAAATAATAAATGCTTGTTTCTAGCAATACATTACATTTGTGGTGCATCTATTGAATGGTATTCTGTTACATTCTGTACTAAAAGTGTTTTTCTTGTTAACTCGGTTCCCAGTAGAGACAAAATTGAAGAGATTACTTTTATTAATCTGTTACGTTTTGATGGACTACATCCCCGTACAAGTGCTAGTGAAAGGTAGCCGGTGGATTAGTCAGACGTGCGCGCAAGCTGGCCAGGCTATCAGCGTCATAAAAAAGTATTTTTCCTACTTACTCTGCTTATAGTGATCTTTTCTTCTGATGTAAGTGTCGTCCGGTGAATCAGTGACTTAATGTTAGGGTCAGTTTTATTATCCAATAAATATACAAGTATCACACAACCAATTGTTTGCTAAACTGTCTTATATGTCCAGTAGTTTCATCAATAAATTGAACTGCATATTTGGGGATGTCTTGGGTTGAGGCCAGTTTTCTCCTTCTGGCACGTTAATGATTCTGAAGCCTTGTCCTATATACAACTTTATGGCTCCAGGGTTTAGTGTCACAATATAAAGTAATTGCACGGCATCCCCATTTGCGCGCACGCTAGCCCTGTCAGCATAGTTATTAAATAAACGAGTATATCAAAAACTTTGTTATTTATTTTACAATGATCTTTGAGATACGGAATTACATACTAATAGGATGGTTATTTTAATATATTTTGATTAATTTTCTCTTTTTACTAACGAATTTTTAGCTCTTGCAGTAAGTGTAGAAAAGAAAAGAATATCTTGAACGTCATGGACAATCCTAGAAATAAAAGATGGATGCATTGTGATAGAGTTAGTAAAGAATATTTGGATGGAGTAGATGATTTTATAAACCACGCCTTTTCCGTAAAACAAGATGGAGAACAAATTGCATGTCCTTATTTGGAGTGTGTGCTTATCCATCAAGTTAATCGGGATACAGCATATGATCATCTTGTGGTTAATGGTATTATTCCATCATATGATACTTGGTTTTGTCATGGTGAGTCTTTAAATGCATCAAGAAATGCTCAAACAAATAATTGAAGCCAGTCAACTTTAAGGGGTGATAATATGACAGGAATGATACATGATGCCTTTGGAGGCTTTACACAGCTCATGGATACTGAAGTTAGTGAAAGGAGTGACGTAGATCATAACTTACAATCGTCCATCGTGAAATCAGCCTCATGTAGAGGTGGATAAGTTTGAATGGCTCATGAAGGAGGCAAATGAAGAACTATATTCTGGATGTAAGAAGTTTAGCAAATTGTTCTTTTTGCTGCATATGTATCGTACAAAATGCATGTTCAAATGGTCAAATGAATCTTTTAATTCTTTGTTTGGACTGTTGAAAGATGCGCTGCCTGAAGGAGAAAAATTGTCTTCTTCTTTCTATGAGACCAAAAAGATAGTTGAAGGCTTGGGCTTAAAGTATGAAAAAATTCATGCGTGTCCCAACGATTGCATGCTTTTTAGAAATGAGTTTGCTAATAAGAATGTTAATGAATGCAAAGTTTGTGGGGCCTCTAGATGGAAAAATGATGCTAGAAAAATTCCAGCCAAGGTCCTAAGGTATTTCCCTTTAAAACCAAGGCTACAGAGATTGTTTATGTCTTCAGAAACTTCTATAGCAATGTGATGGCATCATGAAGAGCGCAACAAAGATGGAGTTTTACGTCATCCTGCAGATTCTGAATCTTGGAAAAAGTTTGATAGTAAATATACCGAATTTGCTGGAGATCCTCGCAATGTGCTCCTAGGATTAGCTTCTGATGGATTTAATCCATTTGGCACAATGCGAACTATTCACAGTACATGGCCAGTGATTTTAATGCCATATAATCTTCCACCATGGATGTGCATGAAACAAGAGTTCTTCATTTTGTCCTTACTTATTCCTGGACCAAAAGTGCCTGGCAATAATATTGATGTCTTTTTTGCAACCTTTAATAGAAGAGTTAAATGAAATATGGGATGTCGGGATAGAAACACACGATGGCTCTACTAAGGAGATATTTCAAATTCGAGCAGCTCTCATGTGGACTATAAATAATTTTCCAGCATATGGTACTCTTTCTGGATGGTGCACTTATGGTCGGTTTGCCTGCCCTTCTTGTAACATAAACACTCAATCTAGAAGGCTCAGATTTGGCAGAAAGTTTTGTTACATGGGGCATCGACGCTTTTTGAAGTCATGACACAAATATCAGAATGATGCAAAATCATTTGATAGGACTAAAGAAACAAGATCTGCACCTTGTCCAGTAAATGGTTCAGTAGTGTTGAATCAAGTTAAAGATATAAAATTTACTCTTGGCCAGTCAAGTGAAGCGGTAAATGGGGTAATGAAAAACACATGGAAAAAGAGAAGTATTTTTTTTATCTTCCTTATTGGAATTTAACTTGGTGCGCCATAATCTTGATGTGATGCACCTAGAAAAGAACGTGTGTGATAACATAATTTATACATTATTTGGTCTTGGTAGAAAGTCTAAAGACAACTTAGAGGCTCGATTGGACTTGAAGGATATGCAAATAAGACCAAGCTTATGGCCTCAGTACCGAGCTAGTGGTAGAGCATATCTTCCTGCTATTTTTTTCACAATGTCTCGGATGGAAAGAGAGTTATTTTATGAAGTACTGCAAATGCCAAGTTTCTAGATGGTTATGCGTCTAATATCTCACGTTGCTTTCGCAAATGAAATATATTNTCCAAATGGCTATGCGTCTAATATCTCACGTTGCTTTCACAAACGAAAGATATCTGGGCTAAAAACTCATGATTGTCATGTTTTAATGCAAGAAATTCTTCCTCTTGCCTTGCGGAGATCAGTAGATAAAAGAGTTAGTTCAATTTTAATTGAACAATGCACATTCTTTCGTGTTCTTTGTAGCAAAGAGATAAAACTAGAAGAGTTAAAGTTACTTGAAGAAACAAATTCCAGAAACATTGTCTACTATGGAGAAACTCTTCCTCCCAGGATTCTTTACTGTTATGATTCACTTGGTAATTCACTTGGCAACTGAGGCTAAACATGCGGGGCCAGTACATTATCGCTGGATGTACCCAATTGAGAGGTATGAAGAATATCACTGAATCTTTATCTTATGTCTTTAGTTGTTAAATATTCTAATATCAAACTAATAATATTAATTTGTTCCATAGGTGTTTGGGTACTTTTAAATCATACGTTCGTAATCGTGCATGTCCATAAGGTTCAATAGTAGAAGCATACATAGCAAATGAGTGTATGGCATTTTGCTCACGATATTTGGAGGTGGAGATTCAAGGTCTTATTGTTCAAGAAAATGCAGTGATGAGATTGAGCATGAGACTAGTAAAGAAGAATGTCTTTTTCCTATTATTGGGGAGTCGTACGGTGGAGTAAATGTTTTGAGTTGGATGAGAAAACATGGTTGCAAGCACATCCGCATGTGCTTTTCAATTGTGAGTCAGAAGTGGTTGAGAATTATAAAAAGTAAGTGTTATATCTATTA
The DNA here is from genome assembly GCA_005239495.1 of Nicotiana undulata. Classification (NCBI taxonomy): domain Eukaryota; kingdom Viridiplantae; phylum Streptophyta; class Magnoliopsida; order Solanales; family Solanaceae; genus Nicotiana; species Nicotiana undulata. Next base: position 2,104 of record ML257164.1, on the reverse strand, counting down.
TTTAATATATGTATATTACTTATTTGATAACAAAATTGATATATGCGAGTTACATGAATAGGGAACATATTGTTGAAATCAAAAGAGCACATCGTAAGCGTCGTTTGACACAACATCAACTTGATCGTGTGCATTTTGATACATTCCATGAGTGGTTCAAAGAGAAAGTAAGTAGTAGGACTAAGTCATTGGTTACATTAAATTATTGTCCTTTTACATATATTCACATCTACAGTTGTATCTTTTATTTGGTTAGGTAAAGGAGGTGGAAGCTACATCTAACATCTTAAAAGATGTTAAAGTCCTTGCACGAGGTCCGAGTTACATTGCAAAAAGATTTAGTTCGTGCGATGTAAATAACGGCTATCGATTCCGAACGAAACAAAGTGAAGAGTTCAAGGTGACACAAAATAGTGGTGTTATGGTCGTCAAAGACTGAAAGTTATGCAAGCACAAGTGTTAATGCTCCAAAATATGCAAATATCACATATTATGGCAGATTGAATGATATTGTGGAGTTAAACTACTATGAAAAATTTAAGGTTATCTTATTTATGTGTGATTGGGTTGATGTAACTAAAGGTAGAGGAATTAAGGAAGACGACTTGGGTTTCACACTTGTGAATTTCTCACACCTGACAGACTCTGGCGATCGAGAATGTCATGAGCCCTTTATTTTTGCAGAACAAGCTCAACAAGTAATATTTGTGCAAGATCCTCAAGATCATTAATGGTCTGTCCCTAGGTTAATTAAAACTCGAGACATTTATAGTATGGGGGAGGAAAATAGCGTGCAACTTGAGTCATCAACGCAGAGTGATGTCGCTGACTTAGCTCTTTTAGAAAATACTCGTGTTCTAGAAGATGAGTATAATGATTGGGTAAGAAGTGGTATCGATGGAATAGTAATTGATACGAACGTACATTCTCAAGCTTTTATAATGATGGTGAAGCTAATGTTGAAGGAGGAAATGACATATAAAATGAATTTGATTCTGAATAAGATAGGTGGAACTTATAGAATATTTCTTTTGCAAATGTTATTTAAGAACTTCTAAGGGTGTTATTATTTTACTTCAGAAGTTTGATATTGTATGTTTGAGTGAATTCGTTGTGCTTTATTTTACTTATATTTTGCTTATTATATCCATTTAAATGTGATATGCTAAGGTGGTATTATCACTTGATAATTGTTTTGTTAGTGCATCAATAACTTTTAACTCTAAAACAACCTTTGTCACAAGGCTTTGTTTGTGTGCACGAGTTGTTAATGTTTTTCACATTTTGAGAATAGGACGGTGCTTCCTTCTGTTTTGCACGTGACCTGCTGATCTATTGGAGTTAATATGGTATTAATATAGCTTAATGCAGCTAGATAATTTTTTTTATTTTTTGAGAAGGAAGTATGCGAACTAGAGGTCGCAACCGACTTGTAATTGAACAAGACAACGATGAAGATGTGCAACCTTATATTGAGCAATTGATGGATGCTCAAAACCATTCTGCGGCCCAGCCTTATATTGAGCAGTTGATGGATAATATGAACAACTCTGAAGACCAGGCACATGATGATCAATCTAATGAGTTGAACAGTTCTGCTGGTGGCACTAAAGTTCAACATAATGATGATGAATCAGGTAACACTTTTCTCTACAATTATTTTCAAATCTTAGTTGTGTGTTAATCTAACTAGTTTATATAGTGTAATTAGCAACCATAGTTTTCTGTAATTTCCATTGTGATATTGAACTGGTTATATGGATATGCCTCTTCTGCAATTCTTATAGGATCTAGTATTGTTGTCAAATATGTCGTGCATTGTCACGACCCAAATTCCCACCTTTTAGGCCGTGACTGCGCCTAACGTTGAACCCGCTAGGCCAGCCAACGTATGTCTTGCGCTAGCAACTAATAATCATTTAACACGAAATAAAATGTTAATTTGTCACTTTCAACCAATTTCCAACAGAATCCCGTAAACATTGCTTAGTAAATATAATGAAACTTTAAGAATGCGGAGAATAAAGACATCACAAACATGAAATAACGTAAAACTTCCCAAAAACCGGGGTGTCATAACCTCACGGACTAGCTACTGGAATAC